>JBAMIB010344677.1:0-11081 GCA_037177415.1 Kaempferia rotunda | reverse complement strand
TAAAGCCTTGGTAAACCTTAAAAAATAAAAGAAAAAGTCATCTATTCATCCTAGAAATTTCTATGGACTTTTAACCCTACACGTCTCTCTCTTTCGACTGTCGTCGTCTCTCTTTTGTCTTCCCTTGCTTCCTTCGTCTTGAGGAGGCAACAACACTTTCTTCTTCAACTTCACCATTGCTTCATCTGTTTTTTGTTCTGTTGCTTCCTTTATCTTTGGAGAGACCGGTAGTGAGGTACTGCTTCCCCTCATTCATTAGTACTCTTCTTGTCATTCTCGATGTTTTGTCGTTTATTCTCAAAGGATCAATCTTTGGTTGCAATTTCGTCGTATTATGAAAGCAAATGCAATTTCATTGTATTACACGTTCATACTTTGGTTGTTTTTTTCTCTATACTTTGTTGATATTGTTTTATGTAGGCACTATCTCAAAATGCAACCCTTGATCTGAGGAGGGAGAGGTCGCTCCACTTGGCAACGAAGCAAGAGGTTGCTCTCCCTTCTAGACATTCTCCATCTTATACATCGCCTGGAACCTGCTTGACAAAATACCTCCACTTCGACATCGCTTGGAACCTACTTGATAAAATACGCGCTTTGGGAATCTCCATAACCAACCAGACATTCTCCATCTTGATCTGCCGATATGTTTGCGTCGATCTTCCGGATGATGCTGTAGAGGCTTTGCTCTGCATTTTTTTTTTCAAATATTTTTTTAGATATATGTGAATAATATGTTTCTTCTTGATGGTCATATTTGATGGAAGTGTTAGATAATAACTTATAAGATATTATAAAATTATGAAATCCATAAGTTTCTATGAAAAAGTTTATAAATGTTTGTAAAAGTTATGAAAAAAAGTTTATAAAACTCCATAGAATTCTTTTCACAACTCTGTGCAATTCTATAAATGTCAATAAAAATCTATCAACTCTATAAAAATCTATTACTAAAAATAAATCAATGAAAATCATTAAATCTCTTGATTGAATACACCCCCTTAATATAATAGCGTAGAGACTAAATATAATAGTATTTATGGGATATTTTAAAATATAAATAAATAAATGTGTAATATTCTTTTTTTAATCAAGTATCTAGATTTTTTTAATCGATTAATTCTGAAATTAATTGACATGAAAATTTTTCACTAGCTAAATTGGTAAATTCTTACGGAGGTTTATCCAAATGGTCAGCTTTTTTAAGATTATATCGAAGGAAAATTTTACAATACACAACAGCTAAAATTCAATTCGCATAATTAACCATTTAGAAGATCTAAATGTTACAAGCTCGGGATAATAAATGTATAATATTGTAATTTATAAATGTGGCTTATGTAGTAGAATTTAGTAAAGCTAAATTACTATTAATTATGTGTGTATATATAATAATATAAATTAATAGTATTTATGGGAAAATTTTAAATTTAGAGAGAGGAGATAAAAATGTTTTTTTTTACTTCTTTCATTCCTATTTCTTTCAAAAAAATAAAAACATAATTTCTGTTCATGAGAAAATTAATAATAATTAAAAAGTGTGATGCAATTCGATAGTAAACATATTTTTAAAAAAAGTGAACCAAAAATATTGTTTTTATATAAAAAATTATCGGATTGGTAGGCTTTAGTTTATTTAATTTGATTGATTTTTTATTCCTTATTTTTTTTTCATATTTTTTGACCAACAATCATCTTCCTTCCTTGTTAAAGCTAATTTTTAAATAATCAACTTATGCATTTAAAAAAAAACAGTACTGTTTTTTCAAAATATATTAAAATAATAATTTACATATGATTTTTTATCAAAATATATTAATCATTACCTTATAATACTCCTATTATTAGACTGTCTAAAAATAAAAGCATATTTTAAATAAAAAAATATAAATGAAATCTTATTTTAATACATTTAAAAAATAAAATATTTTTTATGATAATGATAACAATGCGATTTTTTTAAATATTTTTAAGAAAAAAAATTATTTAAAAAAAGTCAAATTTAAAAAACCCTGGTGTATATTTTATCAAATCGACCCTACCTATTAATCTCTTTATAAAATACTTTTAATATTTTTTTCTTATAAAATAACACAACTCTTAAATATTAAATGGACAATTATATAAACTTAATAAATACATATTGTAGCAGCTATAATTTTGTAGCTATTACAATTTCAATATTATTGAATAAGATAGATTTGAATTGTAGCCACTATGATTTATAATTGCTACAATATAATTGAACAAAATAAATATAAATTGTAACCGTTACAATTTCATAGTTATTACAACATTAGTATTCAGTGAACATGTCAAATTCATATGTTAGAAGCTACAAAATTATAACCGCAACTATAATAATATTTTTTTAACAAATTAAATATGCATTATAGTAACTTACAAATGGTAACTACTCCCATGTGAACTTATCTAATTCCTATTGACCGATTAGAAATTAATGTCTGCAGTAGATAAAACAATTGCGCAATTTTACAATAAAACAGATGGGATTGAGGCATTGAGCTTATAAAAAAAGCAACGTATTCCAATCAAAAACACCTTTTATTATTACTCAACTATTTTTAATCAAAAATTCAAATGTTAAGATATTGCTTCCATTATTAATTTAATATGATTTGGAGGATTTTACATCCTTAAAGAAAAATATAAACTTTATATAAATAACCTCGCAATATGTATCGTAGATTTATCATTTCAATATTGATAGGAACAAAAATGAAAAACTTCTGACTCTAATATTATGTACCATATCAAAATTATATTATAAATTATCTAAAAAATTATATAATATAATTTACTTATAATAGATGAGGCTTTCATAGGGAAATTGGGTAAATATAATGTTTTTATATATAATTTTGGTTTAAATATAATTTTATCGTATCAAAATTTTAGTATATCAAAATTTTTTATATGAGCTGTAAGAAAATTTAGTACATCTAAATTTTAATATATCAAATTTTTGATATATAGATATTTTTTATATCAAAAATTTGGATACCATATATGATTTCATATTTACTTAAAAAAAAGGTTAAAACCAATACCTTTAACAGTAACCTAAAATTGACTGATGCTAATACGGGTCAATAATAATCCATAATAGTTTTGCTATCTCTTTTTCCAAGTTTCTTCTTCAGCAATTTCTGCATTTATTTGGGAGTTTATTCTAATAGGTACTTCAACATTTTATTAAAAAATTTAATTTTATTAATTTTGGTACGATATTATATCTACAAAACTTTTCGATGTGAGATTTAATATTTTTGATATTTTTATACTTATCGAAATACTAAACAAATTCTCTTAAATAATCTATTTTTATTATTAAGATATTGGGCAAACTAACAACATTGTGAATCTACATTTAGAATTTTGAATTGTTTAATTTCAAAACTAACTCTATGTGCTAGAATCTAAAAATTAACACCGCTGTGGTATTGGTTTTAACAGAGTTTGGTATCGATGATAAATCAAATTTGGTTTAACCGAATTATAAATTTTAAAATTGTAACATCCCTGAATTATTTAAAATAATTGTTATTTAAAAAAAAAATTCCAAAATAGCCGAATGAAACTTTTAAATTCTATCAGTTAAATTGGTTAATTTTTAATTGATTTTTTTCTCTCTCCTACTCTAATTTGGACAATTGGGAAAATATAATTTTTTATTTTATAATTTTGGTATAGAGTACAGATATTATATTAAAATTTTAGTGTATCAAAATTTTCGATATAAACGGTATAAAATTTATACAATACCGAGAATTTAATATATTAAATTTTTAATATACCAAACATTTGATATAATATCGATTAAATTTTTTTTTAATAAATGGGTAATAATTATAAAATTATCAGTAAATCTAATAAGCCAGAATTTGATCAACTAAAAAATTAATTAGATATAATAAATTATTATTTAGTTGAAACTATTAATTATTTCTGCCTTTAATTTTTTTTTTTTTGGAAAAAGCAGCAAAAAAGAATTAGGAATGGTAAAAAATTAGTAATTAGTGCATCTCTAAGAGACAAAGCTTTCAATAAGCTTTTTTATAATTTTCAATATGTCACATCAATACTATATCAAAAATAAAAAAACATATTATAAGATCTCTAATAGTTAAACATTTCAATAAGTTTTTTTTGTTGTTCCCAATATGCCACATCATAATTAAAATAATTTATTTTTTAATTGTTTTTAAAATATTACCCATATAATATTATTTCATCAATAATTAGTAATGATTATTGGCACCTCTTCCAAGAGAAAAAAAAACAGGTTTGAAAAATCAAACCTGCTGTTGAACTTAAAAGCTTAAACCTCATCTCCACACTCATTAAAACTTTTTTCTTAAGGTTTTTTAGTTTTACAAACCTTCTATAAAGTTTACATTGGAGATGCCCAGACCGTTAACAATAGTTATTGATATTAATTACATATACCACGTCTTGCGAGGATTACTTATATATTTATTTATTTATTTGAACCTGTGGAAGATATTGTCGATTCAAGTGTTAAGCTTCCGGTCAAATGGTCCTTATGATAGCCACGTCATTGAGTCTCAAGGCAGGCAACCAAATGATTGACCGAGTGGATCGCCCACTTGGCCAGACGACAAAACTCAGGCAACCAAGCTATAGTTAAAGCGAAACAGTCGATCAACTATATGTTAGCCGACCGAGTGAATCACTTGGTCGGATGGAATGACCTACCCCATCTAAAGGTCAAGTGTGAATGTCGACTAGGTTGAGCAAACCAGCCACACAAGTGAGGCAAAGTAGTCGATCGGTTAAAAGGTAGCCGACCGAATGGAGCACTCGGTCGGACGGATCGACTTGACCTTTCTAGCAGCAAAAGTAAACATTGATCAAGTCATATGGGTCATTTGCTCAGACCAAGAAGAACAGTTGACCGAAAGGAAGTAGCCGTTCGAGTCTGTATCTATTTATTCTCCTTGTCGCTCAGTGCAACAAACCACAGAGGAATATTCACTGTCAGAGGACGTGTTGTTATGCCTTATATAAAAGAAGCTTCCATATTTAACACGGACATATGGTGCACTCAATTAAGGAAGGAAATTAGATGTCATTAATGTTTACCCTATTTAGGGAAACTCCTTAATTTGAGCATCGGAGAATATCGAGGCATAAATAGGACCCCTTGCAAGCCGCTAAGGTACGCAAGTTTTTCACCAACAAGCATTTTTATAGTACTTTGTCTTCAACTTTAGCATTGCACTAATTTGAACGTTGAAGGACCAAACACTGAAGCATCCCTCCTTGTTCCTTTGTTTAGTTGCTAACACTCTTTTTTGAGTTGATCGAATAGTACGCAGACTCTACGGATTTGCGAGGAGAAGTTTTACCCTGCTTCGTTGGTCTTCATCAATTACGTGTGGAAAGCTACACCCCCGATGTCCATCTTCACGTTTGAAGACAGGAATATATATATAATGAAGAAATTAATTTACATGTCTTGTAAGATGGTGTCACAGATCGATTATTACTATAGACATTATAATTTTTATGATGTTTGATCAATGGTTACCGAGTAGGTCTCTCATCTCATGAGATGGTGTCACAAATCGATTATTACTATGGACATTGTAATTTCTATGATGCATAATGAATGGTTATCGAGTAGGTCTATCTTCTCGTGAGATGGTGTCATGGATCGACTATTACTAGGACATTATAATTTCTATGAAGTATGATGAATGGTTGCCGAGTGTGTCTCTTATCTCATGAGATGAGGTCATAGATAGATTATTACTATGGACATTATAATTTCTATAATGTATAATGAATGGTTGCCGAATATGTCTCTCATCTTATGAGATGGTGTATGATTATTACTATGGACATTGTAATTTCTGTGATGTACAATGAATGGTTACCGAGTAGGTATCTCGTTTCGTGAGATGGTATCACAAATCGATAATTACTAGAGACATTATAATTTCTATGATGTATGATCAATAGTTACCGAGTAAGTCTCTCATCTCGTGAGATAGTGTCACAGATTGATTATTACTATGAACATTATAATTTCTATGATGTATAATGTATGATCAATGGTTAATAAATAGGTCTCTCGTCTCGTGAGATGGTGTCACGGATAGATTATTACTAGGGATATTGTAATATCTATATGATGTATGATGAATAATTATCGAGTAGATCTCTTCTCGTGAGACGGTGTCACATATCAATTATTATTGTTATTATTATCTTAAAACTATCATATTAGAATACTTTTTTAAATAAATTTAATACTAATTAAAAAACAAAATAATATATTTATAACTTTTCATATATGTTTATGTATACAGTATGCATTATAATGTAATATAATGATTTTTAAGTCCAATGATTCTTTGGTCTAAAGTACTTCTTGTCTTATTATTATTTATTTTTTAAAAATTTCATTTTTAATTGTATGTAGATGTGTGAAAATAATAAAATCAACTCCTAATTTATAGAATTTAAAAAAAAATAAATATTTTAATAAAAAATCAAATAATTTTAACCGTTTAAAAGAATTATTTGCTTTTTTAACTTTTATAAAAAAATATAGTTAGTTATTAAATAATTTACTAATACATAATAATATCATCTTGACCGAGGAATTAATCTCCACTAATGACTTATTTTTAACTTTTTAAAAACACTATTATATTAAACAAAATCAATTGAACCGTCGGTTTAAATCAGATTGGTCCATAGTTAATTGGGCTTTTAAATTGTAACTGATCCGGGAGCTAGGCCGGTTACAGTTCAGCCTGGTTATAGACAGGCTATGTCCGATTCAGATCCGTCCCGGGTCACCTCTAGATGGCCGCCCTACATTATATCGTTGGCTGTTTCTAATTAATGCATGTCATTTTAAAAATATAAGATAATTAAATATGAAAATAAGTAGGAATGGGTATAATTGACTCGTAAAATATAATATTACTTAAATATCTTTAATAATAGCTCTAAAAATTATTAAAAAATTCATTCTGATCCGCGATATTCTGATCATTTAGCACAGTCCTAAAATTATATAGTTATATTATTGGACCAATTTTAACTTTTGGATAGATCAATTTTAATTTTTTTGACATATTGGTTTTAGATTAAAACATTGATTTGGTAAGGTGAATTTGTCATGTTCAACTACATTTATTACATCGTAGCTACGACTTCATAACTATATAATACAAATTTAATATGTTCAAATATATTTATATTGTAGTGGTTACAATATTATAATTGCTAAAAGACTTAGCATATTAATTTGTCATTTATGTTGTAGCGATTATTAAATCATAGTTGTTATATCTCAGACTTATTTGTCATGTTATGTGATAACTACAATTTCATAATAGTTGCTACAATATGAATATATATTGTTCGCATTTTGAAATTGTCTATCACAATTTAAAACCAATTGAATAATTATACAATAATATAACATCTGTCATCCTGAGAGTCTCGCACGACTGCCCTGCAATATTAGGAGAAAGTAAATCAAGAAACCAAAATTAATCATCATATAGGAAGATAATTTCTTGGTCTTCATTGGGATTTAACTCTTGTTCCATTTTACAAATTTAACATGTGATAACTAGCTCGACTATGGCCAGGGTAAAATAAAAATTAAAAAAAAAACAATTGAACAGGTCACTTAAGGGCGTGTGTACTTTTACAAGAGGTTGGTGTTATGGGATGTATATTTTGATTTAATTTTTAAAAAAATGTCCCATGATTCCAATGAAAACAGAGACGCCTCTTTAATTTAATAAATCGTAGCCAGACGTAGTCGTGGCCAATTCAACATCCTCAGAAACAATTCTGAGTACCGATCACAAATTTTATCCTCCGATAAGGTAGAGTTTTCCATTATTATTCTTGTATCAATCATACTTCTTGCACTTCTTGCGAATTTAAGACTATGAGTCTGTGTTGAGTAAGGATAATAAACAACAATAATCCAATCTTATCCCAAGACTATGAGTCTGTGTTGAGTAAGGATAATAACCAACAATAATCAAATCTTATCCAGCTCAGCTATATGGATCTTAATATCATTGGACTCTATCCCCTATCCATAACAAATAAATCTTTGAAAAAGTAATCTAAATTGTTGATTTATCTATCTTTGACAACACAAACGGATCTTACTGAATAATGGCCTTCCTTGACCTTTTGCAAGCCATGGCAACTGGAATTGGTGGGTCTGAAAAGGCACCATACACAATGCGATCAAACACCCATTTGTTAGCGGCCTCCGAGTAGTGATATCCATCCCAACATATCCTCTTTGAAGGATCCGCGCATGTGTCCGAGATGATAACCTTGGTGTTATTGACCATCTTTGAAGCTCCGCAACTGTACCGCACGTCGAAATTGTACTTCCCTCCGTATCCGCAGCAAGCCACAAAAGGTTGTTCAAACCCTGCAATCCATTGTATTCAACACAGACATTTACAAGCCCAAGCTAGTCATGTAATTCGTTGTGCAACTCACCGAGCCTTTCTGCTTGGCTTATGAGCCAGTACTTGACGGTGTAAACATCGACGTAGGTGAACACGGCACAAGGAAATGTCTTTCTGAGTTTCACTATAGTTTCCTTAAGCTTGGCATTGAATAGTTGAGCCACTTCATTGAATGGAGCTCCACAACCAATAGGGTCGACCTCGGTTTCTCTAAGAGGGTATCCAGCTAGAATGTAAGGCAGGCAGCCAACTGGTCCTGTATTATGGATCCAAAAGTATCTCCCACCTAGTTCATAAACACTCTGCACGAGCTCGATTCCAAGGTATCATCAGTATCCAGAGTCGATAATACGAAGTATGTGTATGTAAAGTTATTCTCTCCTCGTACCTCGATAGCATCAGTAAATTTGTCCAGGATAACAGGGATGGTTCCTTTAACTTGCTCTGTTGTCATGTTGCTGACATAGCCGGAAGTGAGGTCGTTTTGGCCAATGTCGAATGTATACAAAGCCTTGGCGAAGAATTCTTCCGGAGGTAACAAATCTTTGTAGACGGCTCCTTCACAAAACAAAACAAGGATCAGCATAAATTTGTTGTTCGAGTTCTTCAATAAAAAAAAAGCATAGAGATATCTAGTACTTGCCTTTAGAGTAAGCTAGCTGGGATCTAGTTTTGAACTGTGCAAACTGGCGGGACTGCACATCCAAAGAGAAGGGGCTGTAGCCGGTTTGGAAGAAAGTCGTGTTCTGTCTTAGGATTGTCGATCCCGCTGTGGCAAAATTGGCACCGTGGGAGAAATTTGTCCCTATTGAATCGAGATACGCACCGATAAAAGGAAGTCCAAGTGCGTTAGCTGAAAATTCAAATATGAAAATTGTCGAATCAAGATATGCACTTATAAGCTGTGTTTCCACAATATCGTAACATTTCATAAACACAAAACACTTCCAATTTTCTAAGGCACTGTGTTATTCAAACAGATGATTTGTCTGATGGAGACAGAGGGATGTATTCATCTTCCTTCCAATCTTTCTCAGTCATTAATATTTCTTGTTTAAGATGACAGGATCCCATAAATTAATACCGACAGAGCAAAAAGACATTGATAAAGCCAGGACAAGGGACAAAGTGGAATCAAAGACATCCATAAAGCATGAGAGAGTTGAATCAATGGATTCAGTTGAGCAATCCTTGCACGACAAAAGTATTACTCCATGAGGCCAAAATCAGTCTGTGCGGACCAATTCACATGATGCCAACAAATTCAGCATTTGGTATGCAAAAGAAGGCCAATAATTGAACTCACAGGACAAACCACTCCCAATACTACTTTTGAATCACATGCCCACTTAACAACCATACCGGACAATCAGTTCTATCTAATCCCTCCAATTCCTCTTCGTCAGCTGACTTTTAGACAGACGAATATTCGCCTATGGAACAATATCTTCAAAATGGTCGTTTTCCTTCCCCAAATCTCAGCCATTAAAACAGTAGCCAGCGAAAGACTCCATTGACAAACTTGTTGAACTAACGGAGAACGCACAATTTAAACTAACCAATAGCACGGCGAGATAAAGAAAGACAGTAATTCTAGCAGACGAGGAAGTAGGGTTTTTGGATCATGGTAGCCCTAATAAAAGCTCACCACTTACCATGTTGCGGGAGCAGATAAAAATGATTTTTGCTCTTTCTTAGGGTTTTGGAACTAGGGTTACGCAATCATATTGTTAACAGGGAAGGAAGAGATTGTAGTAGACAGGCATGTGCGATGCTCACCGATGAAGTCGATGACAAGGCGGCCGTCGCAGCTTCTCCCAGATGGAGCGCCGAAGAAGGTCTCCCCGTTGGGCTCAGATACGGTGGAGAAGGCAGCAGACAAGCCACCGGTGTCGGAGTTGGAGTCGCCGAAGTTGAAGATGGCCGGGAATGAGCAGGGCAAAGAGGAGGAGGAGGAGGAGGAGGAGGAGGAGGAGGAAGAGGCGGAGATGGCGGGTAGTGAGAGTGAGGCGAGGGAGAGAAGTAGCGGAAGAAGGGAGGGAGCAGCCATGGAGAGTGGAGAAGAAGAGAGCAAACACGAAGAGTACAAGAGCCTTGCCGGAACAGGAAGAGAAGAGTGAGGCCAGGCGTGCAAGTAAGAATTAGTAGTATGTTATATTTATAGAATTTGGGGACAGTATTCATATGTATATTTATGAGTATGATCGTGGTATTACGCTCATTTCATATCGCTCGTTTACTATGACTAAATATCTTTCTATATACTAGTCATTGCACATGCATTACATGTGTAATATAATACATGAATATGATAAATTAAATTTGATAATAATGTGCTGAACTCATGTAATAGTACAACGCAAAGAGGACGCTCGAGAACCCAAGAGCAAACTACTGTAACAGACTCTGCGTCATAAAAAAAATTAATTTTATTTTTTATATCAGATATTAAACTGATAAAGACATATGCTACACTTGATTTTAGTCAAAAGGCCGAGAAAGGTGTGTTTTCTAATGTCACCGACTTAAGGTATTTATAGAAACTTCTCTACTTGCGGTGTTGTTAATTTT
>JBAMIB010344250.1:0-11086 GCA_037177415.1 Kaempferia rotunda | reverse complement strand
CTCACAAATAGAGCACAAAGTGTCGAACAGAATATCAAAAAAAAAAAATATATATATATATATAAGCATCAACGAGTTTCATTCTATTGCATGTAACAGATTTAGATTCTGACAGCTTCAAGCTTAAAATTTATTTGATACTATCAAGCCAACTGGATCCAAGATTGGATTGCCACAAAAATCTTAATTTTTGTTTCCATCCAGATTGGATGTAGAAAGAGCATTCCAACTACAATTGCTCAAGTTATTTGTTGAAATTAAATCTGAGGCCGACAATCATACTAGTTTGCTTTCAGCACATCTGATAATTATTGAGAAACACCAAATAATCATAAGACATGTCGAGGGGAAAAAATATACAAAGTTAGCTCCAAAATCTTCATTTTGCGTGGAATTTTCTGCAAACAGACTCGTAGCTGGGGACATGGATGACTGCCAATAGAATTATCAAAATAATTGAGATCAAACAAAACAATGAACCATAATGGTTTTTTTTCATCATAAATGCAGTTTGTGATTTACCATTTCCCCATGATGCCAGTGTAAGTGGTGATGAAATAATCTTTTCAGCAAGAGAAGCAATATCTTTCAAAGTAAGTTGGTCTATTGCTCTTAGGAAATGCTCAACTGGTTTCCTGCAACATCACCAAAGCCAAGCGGATCAGTTGGATGACGAATGATTATAATCTATAAATTGTGCAACATTAAATCGATACTAGAGTGCATCGTCCTCAGTTATGCTTGTCCAAACTATTTAGCATAACTACTACTTGAATTTTATCCATCCATTGTAAATAATCAAGACTATATCAAAAGCAATTAATAAGATCTTCACTAGCTCTTATCTTTCAAGTCTACCAAAGCGGGTTTATAGCTCAACTGGAACTATCGAGTGGGAGTCCAATGCTTTTTCAATATTCTTCCGGTTATCTCATGAAGAACTTTACCCTATTATATCAAATAAGCTTTAGTTACCCATGCATTCCTATTCCGATTCCAATTATTTGGGTTAGGTTGTTTGAAATGATGATTCACACTTCCCCAGAATAATTGTTGCAAAATAAGCATGCACTTGAAATAATATTTAATAAAAATGAATCATCTCAAATGGAAAAGTGCTCTCTAGTCTCTTTCCAAGCATAGACAGCAAACTAGGTGAGATGCCTACGGGAATATGTCGTCTTTTTTATTCCTTTACCATGCGTACACTTGAATGATTGACCAGTAACTCTGTGTTGGTTCTATTTAATCATATGGAAGGAAATGAACTTGCTTCAATATGAATTTTAATTGAAATTGAAGCCCATGAATAATCAAGGTAAAAGGTTCCAATTTTATTCTGCATTCAGACATGTGGTACACAGCTTGTAATCAGGGAGGGATTTACAATTCTTTCTCCTGTCATTTATGTGTTTTGTCTATTCATTTCCATTTGATTTCAAAGTATAGGAACCTACCTTTCACCATATGTGAGAATCTGTCTTCCAATATCTTCCGATACCAGTTTCTGTCATATGTATAAATAAGTATTGCCACTGTAATGAGAAGAGAGAAGCTAATAAATGGAGAACTTTAAGGATCAGTACTTTAGATTCCAGATTCATCAGAATTGCCGACTTGGTTGACTCCTTAGCTCGGTCAAGCTGTGCCTGGTCAACTGAGAGAGTGAAAACCAAACATGTTAGACAGATAAGTATGGTAGAAAAATCAATTCATGAGTTTAAGTTTAAGATAATAGCAAACCTTGACCAGGGGTTGAAGCCGCAAGCAGCTCTCGTGTTGCCAAATCAACAGCTTTAGAAACAAACTCTGGCCCCTGATCAAGATGAGTTAAAACAGTAGCTGGTCATGTATATAGTGAAACAAAATGGAAGATTTGGACTTTTGTTTGCAATTTTTTGCAATGTAGATTGCTGATTTTTCAAAATGGATATTCAGTTAGAAAAATAATTAAATATACTGGCAGATGCGTGTATAGCAAAGAGTTGACAGTTTACCATTAACAAAATATTAGCAAACACACCTCCTAAGTTAAAGGTAGATAAAAAGAAACTCGGTAGAGACTGACTAGATACAAAGGGGAAATCTCTGTGATGGCAATCCCAGACAAGTGCATAGATGTATAATGTAGCAGTTGAAAACTTGTGTTCGTCATTTATTTTTAAGTATATATCATACAGAGGTATACATGTTCTACCGTTCTATCCATTCTATTGTATGACATTTAACTTCAAATTCATTATTCATCTCATTTGAGTAATGTAAATCTATATAAATTTTCAAATAACTTGACATAGGGTGCAAGGATAGTTTTCCACAACTCCCCATCATATTACCAGCATTATGTACTACAACTACAATAGGGACGATGCAATAATCAGCTGGTGCAAATTTTTGCATTATCATATGCAAGACAACCAGTGCAATTAGACAAAGAAACCTTGAGCCCTTTACGCCCTTTATGCAGAATATGAATGGTGGCAATACTCCATTGTCAACTTCATTGCTAGTAGAGCTTAAAGAATAACAACAACAACGACCAAGCCTATCTCACTAGGAGGGTTCAACTATATGGATCATTTTATGTCATTGGGCTTTTATCCCCTACTATATCATCATCTATACTTAAATAAATTTTATCTTATTTTATTATTGTTAATCAATTCTTTTTTGGTCTTCATTTTCCTCGTTTGATGTCCGTATTTATCATAGTTTCAATTCACCTAACTGGAGCATTTATTGATCGTCCCTACCATCTTAAGCGTGTCTCTTGGAGTTTTTCCTCAATAGATGTAACTTCGATTTTCTCTCTAATACTCTCATTTCTGATTTTGTCGATCCTCATATATCCACACATCCACCTTAACATCCTTATGTCTACAACTTTCATCTTCTGCTCATATGCTCAAGTCATAGCAAGTTTAATTGTCGTTTTTGTAGAAGTTCCCTTTTAAGTTTTAGGGGTATTTTACGATCACGTAAAACACATATCGCTCTCCTCAATTTCAATCATCCTTCTTATATTCTATGTAAGATGTCTCCCAATCCCTCCATCATTTTGCAAAAATAATCCTAAATACTTAAAACTTTGGGTTCTAAATAACTCGTTATCTCCTATCTTAACAATTGTCTCATTAGGTCTAATATTGCTAAACTTAAATTCGATATATTACCTTTTACTTCTAGTATTTCCTGCCGAGATTCTAATTTAGCATTTACTACTTCATGTGTCTCATCTACCAAAATAATATCATCTACAAACAACATGCACCACGATATTGTGTCTTGAATGTATCAGTTCGTCCATAATTAGTGTAAAAAGATAAGGACTTAGAGTTGATCCTTAGTGTAATACTATTTTTATTGGAAATGCTTCAGTTAATCCGTGTCTTCACTATGGTTGTTACATCCTCATACACATCCTTAATTAGTTCAATATATGTTACGCTAACCCCTTTCTTTTTTTAGAATTCTCCGTATAATTTTTCTTGGCCTATATCATAAACTTTTTCTAAATCAATGGATACCATGCGTTAATCTTGTTTTTGCTTCTGATACTTATAAATTAATTGCCTAAGAAAATGTATAGCTTCTATTGTTGACCTTCCCAACATAAATCCAAATTGATTTTCGATGACCATGGTCTCCTTCCTTGATCTATTTTCTATTACTCTTTCCCAAAGTTTCATGGTACGACTCATTAGTTAATACCCCTATAGTTAACACAATTTTTATGCCTCCCGGGTTCTTATATAAGGGAACTAGAGTACTTACTCCCCATTGATCAGATATTTTTTATTTTATTTTCAAATATCATGTTAAATAATTTCATAAATCATTCAATACCTTGTTTCCGTATGCACTTACATACTTCTATCATAAATCATTTGGTCCAATGATTTTTCCAATATACATCCCATTTAAAGTTTGCTCTACTTCTGAAGTTTAAATTTTACGATAAAAATTTAAATTTATGTACTCATTTGACTTAAATTATTTAAGTTGATAATCTAAACCTTCATTAAAAAGTTTATGAAAATGTATTTTTTACCGCTTTTTTATTTCTCTATCGTTTACTAGTATGTTATTACATTCGTCTTTAATACATTTTATTTAGATAAAATCCCGTATCTTCCTTTCTTTCACCTTAGCTATTTTATAAATGTCTCATTCCCCTTCTTTTGTATCAAATTTTCGATATAACCGTTTCAAAGGTTTATTTTTTTGCTTCATTCATCACTTTCTTAGCTTCTTTCTTAGTTATTTTATTTTTTTTCAAATTTTTTTCTCATTCTCACAAATATATAATCCTTATAAGCAGTTCGTTTTTCCTTTACTTTATCTTGTATTTTCTCATTGTACCACTAAAATTCCTTACTTGGTGGTGCATGCCCTTTGACTAGGGGTGTTCATTCGGTTTGGATCGGGTTAATATGCTTATTTGGATTGGGTTATTGGATTTTTGTAATTTTTTAAATCCAACCAAAAACCAAAGTGAAATTAACAAGAAACCAAACTGAATTACTCGAAACTAATTCGGGTTATTCGGTTCAGGTACCATATTACCCAACCAAGAACCAAATACAAATTCACCAAAGTAAAAATCCATATAACCAATTCAATAAGTAGACAATAAATAAAAATAAAAGCAAAAGAAACTAAATTTTTAGCTAATCAACTAAGACAAGTCCATCTTAATAACTAGAAGCTTAGAAGTATGATATTAATATTATAATATATATGTTATTCGGGTTTCGAGCAGATTATTCGAATGGGGTACCATGTCCAAAATCAAACCATTAACCCAAATAGTAGTTTGGGTGAGTTCATTCACTCGACCCGAATTTTATTAACCCTAGCCAAATAAACCAAATGTTATTTGGATCAGGCGGGTGAATAACTCAAACCAAATAATGAACACCCCTACCTTTGACTCAGTGAGTACCCTTTTAGCTACTAATTTCAACTTTAATATTATCTTATCCCATGTCGTATAAGAATCACCGTATATTTTACCTAATACTTGTACTCAATCCTTCTCCTTAAATATGTTTTGCTTCCCATCTTTTAACATCCACCATTTAATTCTAGGAATCATATATATTTTCGTTCTATTGATACTATGTTTGAGGCGTATATTCAACCCTATTAACCTATGTTGGATAGTTAAGCTCCTATTAACCTATGTTGGATAGTTAAGCTTTCTCTAGGATGACCTTGCAATCTTTATAAATCTTTTTATCCCTCTTTCTAACCAAGTCAATTTGCGATTTTAGTACAATATAAAAATTGAAAATGCTATTTTTAATGTAACATGCAGAACTAAATGTACTTACATTAGCTGAAAATTTCCATAGAGGATGCTAATGGATGCTAATGGTTTGACAAAATTCACGAGAAGAAAATAAAGCCTAGAATCATATGGAGGCTAGAATAGCATACACTGATTGCTTGGATTCCAAAGAGGCCCGTATGATTGTATATACTGTTGAAAGCTGAGAATGATTCCAACTGTGGGAACTGACTCAAGGCATTGATATCTGCAAATAAAAAAAATGAATTTTCAAAATAAAGAAGAAAGCTCATAATTTTTTTTAAAAAGTTGACGGCTTCACAAATGTTCATGCTACCAAGAAGGGTATGCTCCAAAATCATTAAACCTTAATCCCAGAAGAGCAACACACAGATAAGTATGCAAGATAGAATTTTGGTCACATACATAAACGAGATTGCATCCCCTTTCCTGGTCCACCAGCAGAGAATGAACCGCCACCTCCCAAAAGCATCTGGAGCATTAAAAATAATTGTATAGCATATTGATCCCATCACCACACAACACAAAAAAAGTTATAGGTTGAATTTAATGTTCAACCTGAAGTACTGTCACTGCCATTGCTTCCTTTTCTTTGTGCCAACCTCCAGGAACCTCAAATGCAAGTGCAATATGTGTTTTCTGTTTCCAGTAAAAAAGTTCAAGAAAAAAAATATACCATTGGAACGCAAGATGAAATTCAACAAATAAAGTGTCCAAATGTAATACTCACCGGTGAAACTGATTGACATCTATATTCTCCTCCTATATAGACAGATTTTGGCTCTTCTTGACGAGGCACTTTAGGAAGATCTGATAGAAGTGGTTCAGCAATTGATACAAATTCCTCATGTTCCACACCTGAGGCTGCAAGCACAATCCTAGGAGCAGTATAGTTCTCCTGCAATTATCGTATTGATCCTCAAGTCAATCATCTCCATCTTGGCAGGGGAAAAATTGGAGCAACTCAAGGGATAAACTATCTTACAGCGACAAACTCCTCCAATATTGTTCCATTTAATCGATCTATTGCAGACTCCGGAGCAATTAGAGGATTTGCCAAGCCACCAGAATATCCTGCTGAGTGAACAGCCTCCAAAAGCAAGCCCTGAGGATTGCTAGAGAGTTCTCCTAGCTCTGTCTTCAGTTTCTTAAGCTGCAATTGAAGGCTGAGTTACAATCAAACTTGTAAGAAATTAAAGAATAATACTTGAGCACACCTGTTCGCTAACTTCCCAATCAAGAAAAACAGGATTCTTGACACCGTCAATAAGCACTTCAACCATCTCTGGCACGTATGTTTTCAGAGCATCATAAGTGTAACTCATCTGTTCACGTGTACCTGATGCTGCAACACTCCCACCTATGGCTTCTACTTCACGGACCAATCTCAATTGGCTCCTATTTCTTGTGGTCGTGAATGCCATTCGTTCTAGCAAATGTGTGGCCCCAAATGAAGACGGTGTTTCATATACTGAACCACAGTCAACATACAATCCTATGGAAGCAATTGGGCTCTGAACAAATGTATTCGATTACGATTACATTTGGATACTAAACATAAAGCATAAAGTTGTAGCGTTAACTAAAAGCATACAGGTGACGTTTCAGAGGCAATTTTTGCACCATTTGGAAGAGTTGTGATCTGTGTCTTGCCAGGCTCCACAAAATCTGGTAGTGGTGGAGGAACTGTAACACCAGGGAGTGGAAAGTCTAAAGGAGGAAGCTGACTGGACTTTCCTCCAGTTAGCCAACTCAAGAAACCTCCAGAAGACCTTTGCGCAATGCTACTGCTTGCATATCTAACAGTGCCAAAAATCCTTGCACTATCTGCTTGTTGCTGCAGAGAATAAGCAGCTATCAGACAATAGTTCCATCAGACAGTAATAGTACTGACACATGAAAAATGTTAAAGCATCACCAACTCAGATAAAAAAAATAATACAGTAGGCAATTCTTTAAAATTTAACAGCTACCCAGATCCCAGTAAAATATGACTGATAGAGAAGAAGATGAAAGACCAAGCCTTAATTTAATTCAGGGATGTCCAATATATTGACAAATAGTGTCCTTGAAATAATATATACACACATCAAAGTTTGAAAAATATCTCGCTAACAAAATCTGGAAATTGGAGAACAAGGAGTCATGGTCTGGAAACTCAAGTGGAAAAGCAATTTAAAGTTTTATACATGAAAAAGGATGTTACCAAATAATATGACTATAAAATATTCAATCGAGATTGTATTGTGTGCAAAGTGAAATCTAGAATGTGGCTCCTTGACATCACTAATTACTTAAGCGCCTATTTAAGCTCAATCAAGAAGCAAATGAGACGAGGCCTGATAATTAAGAGAAGTGTGTAAGTGTTGAAAACATTACACATGGCTACATAATTTATTAAAAAAAAAACACGACTCTTCAAAAGGAAAAGTTTATGAAAGCACGTTCTATATATGTCAAAAGACTGGCATAGGGCTCTTTCTTTCAATGTTCCCTCTGTCAGTGTGGAGCAGATAATTAATTGATTTGAACCTAGAAAACCAAGAGCATCAAAGGATAATCTCTGTCCTCTATTAATTGATTCTTTCATATTACTAAGAGTGACAGAACAACAAATATGATTCATTTATTTCTCTATAAACACGGGATCTATGGAATTGCAAAGCCATTGCAGATATATTCATGACAAGTGGACTCCTTGAAAGAATCTGACATCCAGGAGCATGTGTTTGCACCAAGAAGAGTCCTCTAATGAGAATAAAGCTAAGGAATAGGGAATAGGCAAACTCAGTTCTTTCTGCTGATGCTGCCTTATAATCTTCCACTGCCATTCTTCCCAATGCCAGTAGTTTTGTAATTCTCTAAATGAGAACTAACATTCAATTCAATTCACAGCTTCCAATGCATGATTTCCATTTAAGGAAGGAACACAAAGATCCATCTTGTTCTTAAGTGATTCAGCTTACTATTAGTTTTACCCTTGTTTTCTCTAACAGGTAATCTTAACAGTGATCAAATTACAAAATATTCCACCTGCAGCTCCATAAAAATCAGCTAACACCAAAAATATAGTTTTTTTCCTTGTTTGTCACCAAGAAAGCAAAATCGTTTTTACTTTATACCAACAGTTTTACAATCAAACTTTCCAATTTTTTTCTTTGTTGCTTGGACACAAGCATTATAATTTTCAAGGGGAAAAATTAATTTCCTTAACACGAAATTTGCTACCGTTTCACCACATCCAAAGGTCTTCAACAAGGATCCAGAAACAGACCTGCTTTCCTCTAAGATTATCAGAGCTGTTCTTTCTTGTCACGTAACTAATACTACTGGAAGGGATGAGCTCCAACAAATCAAACAAGATGCAATTTTATCCCTATACGCACGTTTATAAATTTTCAAGATGGATTTTTTATTCATGATAAATTTCAGACACTATACATATCCAAAAAAAAAAAAAATCCAATTTAGCCAATCAGCCTACCAACTCTTAGAACAACACAAATAAACCAAAAAAAAACTCAACGGTAATCATGTAAAACTAGAAAAATACGAGCATACCACTGACACATCTGGAAAGCAAACGTGCAAGACATGAATTGCCGCAGAACCGAGGAGAGATCGAGAGGATCAACTTACCTTGAGAGAATTGAAGCGAGATCCAACAGCTCGGTACATGATCGAGGCAACCCAACCCTAGATCGGAGAAGACACCGGGATCAGAGCACGCGAGAGAGGAACGCAGCAGCGAGGATGATTTTTATATTGATCGGTATTATTCGGAACCGGGTTCAGATCCGGATCTGACATAACCCAAACCGACTCCGATGGCGTTCGAACGGGTAGCCCGACCCGGTTTATTCGGAAAAGGCAAACCAGTGTCTGAACCAAATTGATTCGCACCGGTTCAACTGCAACATCCAAAGCTGAACCAAAATCCGTTTCATCATTAATTATTAATTTATTAACCATTTATCATTTTACGAAATAATTTCACTTTACAACTTAAAAATTTTACGTAGGAAATAAAAAAAAGGCCCAAAATAATAGTAAATCATTTAGGAAAATAATCAAAATTTAAATGTTATTTAATAGATGAATTAGAAAAAAAAGGGTCTATTTTGAAAATCAGTAGGCAAGATTTAAAATCTAAATTATTAAATAAAATACCTCTTTATTCTTTACTGATCTAATCGTAAAAATCTGAAATATCGATCCGACACTGTGTTTAATTTAAGGTTATTGTTGATAACTTTAATTACTCATCTAAGGTTATCAATAAACATCTATTTGTTTTAGGTGATCGGTGATTCCCGAGTAATAATGCATGTCTGACACGTCAGCAATTTGGATATGAATCGGAAAACCTCAAAAAAGTGAAGATTTTTCTTAATTCTAGGGTTCAAATATTTTTTTTTGGGACAAAATTACTCTATAATATTTAACCATTGAGACAAAAATAACTTTACAGATCAATCAAATACCAATCTTCCATTCAAGAATTTTCATAATTAATATATTATATTATATTAATATTAATATTATTAATAATATTTAAATTATTATAATATATTAATATATTTTATTATTATTATTATTATTATTATTATTATAAGATATTAATATTATTAATATATCAATATTATTATTATTATTATTATAATATTAATAATACTATCACATAACCAAAATTATATATAATAACTTGAATCAAACGTACGTAACTTCACCTTAAACATATTTTTAGCTAAACTTATATTGCTTTGAAGTTACCTTATACCAGCTTTGGTCAAAGAAACAACATGCTTACCCAAAACAATTAAAAAGTTTGTAAGTTTAATCAAAGTATAGCTCAAAATAAGATTAGGAGTGCAAACCTAGTTATACCGGGATCTATTAGAGGCTCCCATATGTATGAGATAAGTCATGTGGGGGTCAACAAAGGCCCTATCAATCAAGCAAATAGGTGCATGGGGAAGAAGAATAATCAGAAGAAAGAAAATAGAATACCTTCTTCATTAATACAGTCTCATTAATTATGTATGATCCTGTCTGTAAGTAAGAAGATGGGCACCAGGAAAAGTCCTTGCACACGCGCATCAAAGAGTCGCTGATGAGGATGCAGTCTGCTCTCTACGCACCAAAGACTAGCAGAAACGTTAGCAACCAAACAGGAGTTGTCGCTCCTTGTTTGGTCCTCCGACGCTCAAGTTATCCCAACAACGATTCAGAAGAGTGCTAGAAGAAGAAAAGAAGTAGGGTTTTTGTATATGTGCGCGCGCGTAGCAAAAGTGTACTTGAGGCCCTTCTCCCAAGGGCTATTTATAAGGGGAAAAGATTCCTGCCAACTGTGAACACGTGGCGATACCTTTCCATGCTGGGTTGTTTATATATGGGCTACTCATGATTGCTCCCGCCACGTGTCTTCATATGATAGGTTCATTACCTGGCAAGAAATATTTTATGACATTCCGTTGGGCTAGGCAACGAAGGACTTTTGGCTTATTGTTCCGACCGGACTGCATGACCTCCACTTGTTTTGTCTTTATATGCAGATTGGGCAGTGACCTTGGCAATTCGAGTCGCCGACCTGTTGACTATTCATTTCCTAAAATGATCCTCAGATCCTTCCTGAGTTAATGGGACCATTTGAGTATAAGGTGTCAGATCGGCCATTCTGTCTAGTCGTGTGAAGTATCCGACCGGCCCATCGACTTGGTCTGCTTTGCCTCCTTTTGCTTACCTGGCCTTTCAGTTGACCTAGGTGACCTA
>JBAMIB010343933.1:0-11088 GCA_037177415.1 Kaempferia rotunda | reverse complement strand
TAGAGGGAACACCACCCGGAAGGAGGGAAGGACCATAGTTGTTTAGGGAAGATCAGAACTCACAGAAGAAAATGATGCAAGGACGAAGACGGCAGCCACAATAGCAGATAATGCAAGGGCGAAGGTGAAGACAACCCTAATATACCTTGGCGAACACACACAAAGATCGCCGGATGATGATCTCTCTCATTTAGCTGGATACAACAAGAACCGTCGGATGAGCGACACCATCGAGGCACTATCATATAAACCCTGCAGTAGTCCATTTTTTCGCCTAATGTGACCACTTGAAGATACTTGTGACTCTGAAGGCCATTGGTCCACAGAAGACAAAACGACAAATTGCATTTTAGACGGAGGTATGGTCGACGTCCAATGGAGCATGCTTAATTAAAGCATGATCTTCTTGTCATGGGCCTCATAAATGCATAGGATGGTCTTTTCTTCCCCTCTCCACGTGGCATCTATATGCACTTACTTGTCCAGTCAGTCATTTCTTCCTTCGACTGAAACAACTATATGGAGGACTTATATGATGTGGCAGTAGACCACTTGGACTGATGAGAGTTTGCAATTACCAAAAAGCCCCAACATGATTAATACGGTAGTTGACCAAGCAACATACAAGATTAGCATCGCAATAGATCGAGCGACATTTTACCCACCGTCTGACACTGCACTCCAATTATCGCTGCTCGGGATATGTATAAGTAGATCCAATAGGATCGAGCCAGGATCAAATAGCCCCTGGATAATCAATGGACTAATGCGAACTACGAAAAGTCCTCGAACAATTAACGAACCAATAACGAGTTCAGTAATTGCCCCGTACCTTAATTTTCTCATAACTGTAGTTATTAATGGAAGAAGATAAAATGTGTGATAGCCTATAATAAACACAGTTTATTAATAACTTTGATTGTATGAGAAGATGAAGGGTGTAAACCCGAATATAAAAGGAAAGTAATGAAAGGAAAAAAGAGGATATCTCTTTTGGACAACAACAATTTTGCCGGACCTTCTTAAAGCATCTCGAAGCAGGATCAGCTACTACTATAATAGTATCAGAAATAAAGGTTGTAATAGCATTATAGTAGTTAGTTGTGGGTACAATAACATTAGAAATAAGGATATTTTAGGATAAACAATTAATGATTGGGTGAAGGAGGTAAATTACTTATTGAGTGGCCCCTTAAATAGGAAGATTAGTTGCCGTAGCCGTAAGTCAAACTCTTGCCATATAAGTCTACAACTTAGATAACAACAAAAGTCCTGAAAAAAATATTTATTTGACGATCCATTAAATTTGAGAGTCGATTTTTACCCATAAAAGTAAACTAAACGGTATAATTTGATTTTTTTTTAAATTCGATAATAAATAAAAGAAAAACATAGTAAATTAAAAAGATGTTGGGTAAATAAAAAGGATACTCTAATTATAAAAAAAGTGTAATTTTTAAAAATAAAAGAATATGTATTCAATATATTTTTATGTCCATGCTGTTAAAACACCTGTAAAAATAAATTAATTCAATTTGCTCCAAAAAAAATATATATGGAGATTTTTTATATATTTTTTATTAACTTAATTAAAATTACTTTACAATAATAAAAATATATTAATACGATCACATTCGGTGCAAAAATGTTGTAGCAGCGTTAGCAAACCATTAAAAGGACTAGTTCGGCGGGTGTTTTACTCTTAATTTTCTACCTTTTTATTTGCGTTCACGGGAAGACTTCATTTGCTTGAAGTCTCGATTGTTTAATGCCAAGAATCACCGTCCGGTATCACATTGCCCGATCAAACCTTTTATATATTCCGACACTTGCAAGGTTCTTATCAACTTAACTGTTCTTTATTTTTTGAAACCATCGGTCAGTCTAGCGTTTAATCTTAACGAACCTCGCGGGAATTAACTCCTATCCAATAAAACAACTTTACCAACTCGGCCATTGAAAATAAAATAGCCATAGCTAGTCATGGACAATGAATAATAAAAGATAAAAAAAAAACAAGAAGGAAGATGTCACCTATCTGTTTGTATTATTGCTTGACTGGGGAAATCAATCAAAGCTATATTGGACCAATCAAGGTGGCCATGGCCGTGAGTCCCACACCAATCCCTTTCGCTGATGGAAGGGGCCAGAGCCCAGCCAAGGCACTGCTTCAAGCTGACTTCCTTCCCTCAAACACTTAAATTGACTCTTATTTCCTCTCCTCTTTGTCTCTGAAGCAACTGATACATAGGTATGCCACTTTCAATTCACCTCTTCTTTTTCCAGTAATACAGAGTTACTCATGCTTTCTTGTTTCTATCGTGAAAGGGATTAATGGTCTCTTGTGTTTTTGTTTCCTCTCTCTGGTGGAGCTTTTATTTGCTTTTGTATTGTGAATTATAGCTGGTTTTAACTTTTGGGGCTTTGGAAGTTTTGAGGGACAATGAAAGTTGAAAACAAGCTCGAGTGGTGCCAACGTCTGAATTCATAGAGTTTGGTGGAGTTTGATAATATGGAAGTATCCGGATAGCGTATGCAACGATAATAATTGGAGTACTTGTTCATTGTTCTTATTCATTAAGATAAATTGCCATTAGGAAAATGCTTAAAAGTAAGATCATAAGGACAAATAAGTTTGTAGGGATTTAGTAGGTTGCATATGGAGCTTGTTTTGTTTTGACTCAATGATTTTAGAGTTCTGGTACGAGGTGAATTTGGAGGTGATTGGTGCAGCTAATCAAGTAAACCCACCAATAACTCAATAACTCTTGGATTATCTATAGACGTAGGCTTACATCAAACGACACTAAATTTCCTGTCTTTCTTTGTGTTTGTGTTATTCTACCATGGGGGATGAAGATTACACTAAAAGGGTTGTGGCAAAAGTTATTCCACATTTTAGAGGCATCAAATTTGAATCTACAAGTTGGTAGTTTAGGTGGCCATTTTTACCGAGTCGTATTAGAACAGTATGCAAGATTCTTCTAGTTTAGTGACACTTGTGATCCCAACAATTCGACCCTCCTTTCCGTCCAAGAAAAGAAACACAGAGCCAGTAAAATGGTTATAGAAACATCCATGATTGTAGCTCAATTCTGGCATATGCAATTCCATAGGTTATAGTGAGAGTAGAGACAGAAGATCTTGCTGGGTGGATTACTATTAGTATATATGTGTTATCTGCTACACTACAATTGTGCAGGTTGAGTAAAATGAGTGTGAATAGACGATACAAACTTGTGGAATCAGCATTTTTTATAATAACAAACAGATTAGGTTTGTCATATTACCAACATCTACATGCAGTTATTTGATGAAGTTGCCTTGTTTTTCAGGATGTTAATCCTTAGATGAAGAAGTATGTAGAGATAAGTCAAGATAAATAATGGATTCTTTGAGGAACTCCAAAAAGCTCCAATATGATTCAGCAGAAACTACAAATGTAGTTACTAGACCTGCAGATTTTCAGAAACAAAATCCTGCTAGTCGCGCTTTGAATTACTCAATTCAAACTGGTGAGGAGTTTTCATTTGAATTCATGCGAGATAAGAATGTTTCCAGGAGTCCTTGCATTCCAAATATTTCTGAACATCAAATCACTAGCTCTAGTTCTGTAGATTTAAGACAAAGGCGAGCCATATCTAATGCAGCTGGATTTCAAACTGTTTCAGATTCTCCCATTAGTGCCACTGAAAAAAGAGAATTGTGCAAAGAAATACAGAAGAAAGTATTTCTTGAAACCAAAAGCAGTGATCAGGTAGCATTAACAAGGACAGTATCTCATGCCTCAACCGGTAGCAATAGTACTTATCGGGGATTTAACCCTAGGTTTGCAGCATTAAAGAGCACACCAACAAGAGTAAAATCTCTTTGCAGTTATGGTGGTAAATTTCTACCTAGACCCAGTGATGGAATGCTGAGATATGTGGGAGGTGACACACACATTATCCAATTAAGCAAGGATATGCCCTGGAAAGAACTCATGAAAAGAACAAAAAGAATGTACAATCAAACTCAGATGATCAAGTATCAATTGCCAGGTGAGGAAATTGATGCTCTAGTGTCTGTATTCTGTGATGAAGACTTGCAGCATATGATCGACGAGTTCATTGTTCTAGAATACAATCAGATAGAACAAAAGCCCAGGATGTTCCTGTTCTCCTCAGATGATAACGCACATTTCACTCTTGGCAGCATGGAGGGAGATTCTGAAACTCAATTTCTTGCAGCAATCAATGGTTTTGATCTAGCTGAGAATGCTTCGAGTTGCGACATTTTGATAAGAACATCCCAGTCCCTTATTTTTAGTGTTGAACTTGATGAAGTTAAAAGAAAGCACAAGGATGAAACTCCATACTCTTCCATCCATCATCATGACAATTTCAGCAGTGACGAAAATGGAATTCAATTTTCTTCATCAGTGCCATCTGATTATGAGCTGCTGATCCATCATCAGCAAGATGCTGACAAAAAGGAACTGACACCTCAATCACAACAAAAATTTTCTTCACCAGTGCAGTCACATGATGTTTCAGTTTCACATTTGCAACTTGAAGCACTCTATGGTACTCCAGCACCATATTTTATATCCCCAAATCATCATATGAAACATTTGGAAACACGTGTATCATTGCCACCTGAAGTCCTTAGTGCAATCAAGAGCTCTCCGAAAGAACTTCCCACTACTGGATGGTCTGATAATAAGTCTACAGTAGTTGGCTTTGACACTGACGATCCACTCTCAATGCTGTCAAGAGCATTTTACAAGGACCAGATGACATCAAAACAGGAAAAAATAGAATTTCAGCTATCAAACTCTAAGGATCAAATTGGTTATCAAAGACCAACACATGAGAAATTCTCCTATAAGAAGAAAGAACTAGGTGAAGTTTTACATTCTTTACCTGAAGAAAATATGGTTACTGAGTCTGGTAACTTAGCCATTGCTGGAAAATCTCCAAAATCTAATAAATCCAGTATTAGGGATGAGTTGAGAGAAAATCAGAGGTATCGAGCTTCTGTTCCAGTTATCCAAACAAATTGGATTGAGCTTGAATCTACAATGTCGAGATCAGATAATTCAGTTTCTTTCAAGCAAACTGAAAATTCAAGTTATAGTGAAAGTAACCAAGAAGATGTTACTTTGGCATATGATTTAGCATCCAATGACAACAAGAAGGTTAAAATCGGCTACCAGTTTCAGCAGCAATTTGATAAAAGCAGTAGGAACTACTCAAGTTCATCCATGGATGATGAGAAAGACCCTTTAAATCAGGGTAGGATCTGGAATGCATCTGACATAACCAGAAGCATAGAGAGTTCCAATTCTGATGGTAAGACAAGTATGTCCAAAGTGTATTCACAAGAACTGCTTGGTGATGGATCAGATGCTATGAAACAGTCATCACCACCAATAATCCTTGGAAGTATTCAGAAACAAAAAGAAAGAGATGCAGTTGTTCCTCAAGGAAATTGTTCTCCTTCCCCAGATCACAGCCACCATCTTAACTCTAGTAATTCTCCGTTTATCTATGAGATAGTTTCCATTTCAATTCCGAAGGTTAAATCTGCTAAAGAGTTCTCTAATTTAAGTACATCCAGCACCCATGGTATCATAAATGGCTTGAAAACGTCAAGTAATGAAAGCCAGTCTCCTCTTATGAATCTCTGCCATGATGAGTTAGCTAGTGAAGAACCTACACTTAAAAAACAGCCTCATGAAACATCTTTTCTGATGAAAGTCTCTTCTTTAGAACATAGGGATCTTGGCCTGAAGAATCCTCATGTTGATTTTGACGAGGTAATGAAATGTAAAATTCACAGTATGGTTGAAACTGGTGTACAAATCAAGTTTCATTAATCATGCTGATCTTGCTTGCAGGTGGAGAGTTCCCTGGCAAATGTCGGAGAACACTTAAGAACAGCTCTTACAGAATATGAGGTAGGTATTAAGATGTTTTAGTTGTACACTTTATACAGAACCCTTGTGGATATGATGGTTGGATACAGGAAATTGCTTCTGATAGGAAGGAAGTGAATGATGCTGGTCCTGATACTTCCACGGAAATCCCAAGTCTAAGAAACTTGCAGGTACATTTTAGATCAGTATTCACAAACTTCAAGTTTCTAGACTTTGCAAATTCAATATCCTTTACATGGCATCTTCTTATATGAGTTCTTGGTTATATTGACTGGATCATTACCAGAGAATTAATAACGAAGATCTTGAGGAACTGCGGGAACTTGGTGCTGGGACATTTGGAACTGTGTACCACGGAAAGTGGAGGGGCACAGATGTGGCCATTAAGCGGATAAACAGGAGTTACTTTATAGGTCATTCATCTCAGACAGAAAAAATGGTAGAATTCTAAGACAAATAAATCATAACTTATTTTGATTCCCCAATTCTTTTTTTTTTCTTGTCAAATTTCATCACCAAATTGTTGAGAATTAAAAGTGTGTAGTTGAAGGCCAAACAGAATATGTATTGATGAAACAAGAAGCCAACATACATACTCTTCATACAGATCTCTGGGTTTTGGCGTGAAGTCGGTATCCTGTCGAAACTTCATCATCCAAATGTTGTAGCCTTTTATGGTGTTGTGATGGATGAACAAGGAGGAACAATGGCAACTGTGACAGAATATATGACCCATGGATCTCTCAAGCATGTTTTACGGCGCAAGGAAAGGTATACAATCATTACGAGTTCTAACCTATGAATAAAATTTGTTTGGAAAGGCCTAATGTAGCATGACAAACTTCTTAGGCATCTTGATTTTCGTAAGAGGCTGCTAATTGCAATGGATGTAGCTATTGGCATGGAGTATTTGCATTCGAGGAATGTTGTACATTTTGATTTGAAATGTGATAACTTGCTTGTAAACCTCAAGGACTCATCAAGACCTATTTGTAAGGCAAGTAGTATATTCAGTTGTATAAACATTTTACTTTCCTAACAAACTCATTTGAATGAAGTTGGTGGATATCTTATCCAGGTATGCGATTTTGGATTGTCGAAAATGAAACTACACACTATGGTTTCTGGTGGTGTGAGAGGAACACTTCCATGGATGGCTCCAGAGTTGCTTTATATTTGTAGCAACAAAGTTTCTGAAAAGGTAAAATGTCTAAGTCTTTGTTAATCTGAAAAGAATAGACAAAGTCGAAGTTTAGAAAATAGCTTCATTGTCCATGATGGACTTATATGCACATAAAATGATACAACAACTATAGAAATACCAGATGGTAAATATGGTAGTTCTGAAAGACATTCCACCATCAATTTTTTCTACCATTATTTTCATACTGAACTTGAAATGTAAAACACAATATTTATTACTTGCTGACATTGGTTGCAGATCGATGTATATTCATTTGGCATTGTCATGTGGGAGATTCTCACGGGCAAAGAGCCTTATGAGGATATGCATTATGGAGAAGTAATAGGTGTGTTAATCAAACTTACAAGAAGCAATTTGCTTTGAACTTGAATATACAACATACTGTGCTTTATTTTCTCTACAATTGCTAACTTTGCTTGGCTTCTTTTTGTTTTTTTTCCTCCAATAAAACCAGGTGGTCTTTTGCATAACACTCTGAGGCCAATTGTGCCTGATTCATGTGACAAAGATTGGAGAGTTCTAATGGAACAATGCTGGGCAGTTGATCCTGAGCAAAGGCCAACGTTCACACAAATTGCCAGCCACCTAAAATCAATGTACAAAGGTCATCAAAGCAGGGAATAGAAATGATTCAGAAAAGAAAATTACATAACTCATTGTTGTGTGTGTGTGTGTGTATATGGTACACTCAAGGTATGCCTGATTGTTAAAGATTGATATAGCCCCTAGTGAGGATGTTGTGCTTGATATAGTAACGCCTTTCTTTTTTTGGTGACCCATATGCCCATTTTGTTGGTATTTATTTCTCTGTTTAGCGGGTTTACGTGTTAAAGTTGAAACACACGGTGTTGCTGTTAAAATTTAAAATTTAATAAAGTAATCTAATTTATGTTTTAATCACGAGTCGAATTAAAGGATATGATTTTTGTGCGTAGAAGCGGCCAGTTAATATGTTAATTTGTTTTATGTTATTATTGATGAGCTGATAATCTAAACGGGTCTAACCTCTATATAAAATATTGGATCCCGAATAACGAAACTTCTTATCCCATTAGAATGAAAATATTGACAGCTGATGATGCTCGCTCTCCTTTGAAAGATCATTTTGCGGCAAAAAGTGTTTACTTTTGATCATCTTGTAATTGTTTCAACGACTCTGAATTTAGATTTGATTTAAAGTTATTCATATCGTTTTTATTTGGTCAAATGGATATATATATCAACTATAATTTTGAGTGCTTTATCTGTTACCATAAAGATTAATTTTGTGATATGCCCATTGCTATTAAAAAAACAATTAATTAAGTTGGGTATCAGGGTGATTCAGCTCGATCTCATAGATATTTTCTCTTAATTATCAAGATAAATTTAAAAATATTCATGATAAATAATTTAAAAGCTAAATATCTCTTAATTACTAGTACTACCAATTAAGTACTCGTGCCACTGCACTTGCCCTGTTGATCTCAATTGAGCAAGGTCACTTTCTAATAAACCGGGGTTTGATTTGGGTACCTTCCTGTTTTTACGTAGAAATGGCAGAGAACCATTTGATCAAACGTGTGATGATGGAACGGATTGGGAATGGACGGGTGTGATTAAATATCTCTAGTTCGAATCCCTAGTTAGGTCGTCGTGCGGCGAGGAAGCGAAGAGAGGGAGAGGAGCGGCCGACGAGGGAGCGTGCGGCGACACCACGGCACCGGAGGCGAGAGTGCGAGCGGAGCGGCTAGGTAAGAGCGTTCGTGAGCTCGAGATCTGTATGGCCTCTTCTTTTCCCTTTTCTCTCCTCTTCCACCCCTTTCTCTTCTCGGCCGGATTCTCCCGGTGGAGAGCCAAAGCGGAGGGAGGAGGTAGCACTGGAAGTAGGAAATAAATCAAACGATTCTTGTGCGTTGTGTGGTCCTCTGCAGGAGAGTGAGAGGTTGAGAGAGTGCTGTAGAGAGGGATAGAGGTAGAGAGATAGACAAAAAGAGCCATCTTGAGGGAACGAAGTGAAGGAAAGGGAGGAGAGGGATAAAGTGAGCGATAAAGTTTGAGATAGCGTCTCTCCCTATCCTTGATCCGTGTTCTCTACGTCCATCATGGCTAATAAACTCGTGGTCAGTATTTCTGATCGAAGTGTGTTTTTTTAATTTTCTTTCTTCTACTTCGAGGAATGTTTTACTGATTGCATTGGGCTTTCCGTTTAGGTTCTTGGAATCCCATGGGATGTGGATACAGAAGGTTTGAGGGAATACATGACCAAGTTTGGACCTTTGGATGATTGTGTGGTCATGAAGGCAAGTTTGTTTTATTTTTTTTCATACGGCATATTTTCTTTAATTTAGGAAGGTCTTACTGTTACGTGCTTTTTTGGTGCTGTATGGGTTATCTTATTATTTTGTATTCTTTAACATTATAAACACTGATTTCATCATCATCGACATATGTATTTATTGTCATCTAGCTGTGTAAGTCCCAACTATTTGGGGTTGGCTACATGGATTTTATCTCATTAAACTCTATGCAAGGCTAATTACTACACTAATCCTATCTATTGAATCACTTAAAATTACATTAATTGCAGTTTTCTTTTATCTCTATATCTCTTCCAATTCAATTCAACCTATTCAAAGAATCTACTATCATTTTATCATCTATTAGAGGTATACCTCTTGAATAATAGTGATCCTTTATTTTTATCTTCCATAGTCATCCATCTTAGCACTCTCATTTCTACTGCTTTAATTTTGTATGTGCTCCTCCTTAACTGGTTAACACTCATATTCATAAATTATGATGAATCATACTATAGACATAGAATTTTCCTTTAGCCTAATGTCAGGCAATGATCACACAGCTTTAGAAACTCTTTACTTCTATCACCCACAGGCTATCCTATTCTGATATCTTAATAACCGTTTCATATTGAATGATAGATCCTTCTATAAAACTCTTAACACACATTTCATATCTATCATATACATTTCTTATTATTGAAGATACATTTCATACAATAAATTATTCTTTTACTTTACTTAAATCTGTACTTTATCTAACATGAATTTCATATCATGATATAAACCATATTCGTTATCCCCTTCATTTTCTTATATTGGCAAACATTTCATATTATAAATTAAATTTTGATCGTATTAAACATATAAATTTAATTTTAAAGTTTCTCTCTATAATTCAAGCTTTGATGTTAATTTTATTCTGCTCTCATCAATTAGCACGGAGGCTTATCTCTAATATGATTAATAAGTTTATGTAGTTGAACAATTATCAAGTGATAGATCTAGAATGAAACCATGATGTGTCACGCCCCGAGGGGGTCCCTACCAGACAAAAATCCGATAGCTTCTCTCCTGTACCGGTGACAATATGAATCCTGAATACATGTATATCCAACCTCGGCCCACACGGCCGGAACAAACAGACAAGAAATCTATTCACCTCCACGCAGTTATATATATATCGATATAAAATCTCATCACAACCATGTAGTTTATATATAAAAAAACCTATCCACTACAACGAAAAGAAGACGTGGGTAACATACCCAAAACCCGATATAAAATTCCACAATGCAAACCAACACAAGTTTAAAACATGATTCTAGACAGCATGAACAAAACTAAAAGACCAAACCGATAAATCTCCGGTGACAGGGGGACTAGCAACTGGACTTTCCTGACAGCACCAACGGGGTGAGTTCAAAAGAACCAGCGGATATCAGTAGATATGCAGAGTAAACTACGTCTATCAGTAATAGTCATGCAGTACAGTATCCTAATATAAATAAAGGATATACAACTGAACAAAAAGAGCAGAAATACTGTACCTACTAGAATCTCCTAACCTGACATAAGGGACGAACCCAATAAATAGGTACAAGGTCGTCAGATCAAAAACAGTATGTATCCTCTATGCATGTCAAACATATGCAACCACCAAAATACAGCAAATCAAGTGCAAC
>JBAMIB010343932.1:0-21668 GCA_037177415.1 Kaempferia rotunda | reverse complement strand
GAGTGGTAAAAAGAGGTATCAAGAGAAGTACCAGAGGAGACAATTGGAGGTGGGAGCCTGCTGTTGTTGATTACAAAGGCGAGGGTGGATGTAGTTAAGTTTAAAAAGTTGGATTGACAAAATGTGGGTTTAGAGTATTAATGTTTTAGTTCATAAGAAAATGGGCTGTGTCTCAAATAGTTATTAATCATGCGGTGTTTTGCAAAGGTGACAGAATAGAACGGAGGGGCATTCAAGCAGGTGGAAATGAGCACAGCTGGAGGCAAGCGACAACAAGCTGGAGGCATGGTTGAGGACGGTTTCATCTGTGCTGTTCATGTTTCAATTTCAGCCCACAAGCAGAACGAAGCATCACAGTCCATGGATCTCTAAAAATATAAAATAAAGAAGTTCCAGATATCAACTTAGACCTCCAGAGTGATTATAATATAAATCCATAGCAAATCTAGCATTCAAAACCTGTTGACTGATTGACAAAATAAAATTTGGAAAGCCTGCCGAGTTAAGGTGATATAATAAGACAAACTGTTCAATTTTAACTTGAGTTGCGTAACACAACGCTGATCCTTGAAAACAAACTGATTCATTATTTATTACTATAGCTAAACGTTTAGATGACCATAGTACCAAGACACAGTAAGACATGTTTATAGAATAGATATTGTCAGACATATAGATTGTGTTATCCACAGTGTGATCCCAAGGGCCATAGCGGCCAGTATTTAGGTGTTTTCCACTAAAATATCTTCAATAGCTTCCAATTTCTTAAAATGTCCTTGAATACATTTTATGTTTCTTTCCCTTCCCTTTTCCCTCCCTCTTCTAGCTTTCCATCCAACTATCCAAGCAAACCAAATACTTGTACACCGTAAGATAATTTTCATTATCACTGCATGTAGCAATTATGACAAGAAGAAGCAGATTTGATCATGTCACCAAAGCAGGGAAGGATATTTGGATGATTGCAGAATAGGTTACAGTAAAGTGCAGAGATATTAAAATTCTTAGTGTGTGTGTATATATATATACATACATAGAGAGAGAGAGAGAGAGAGGAGGGGTTCTCTATAGAATTTCTAATGTGTCTCAATGCGGGACTATTCTTCTACTGAATCTTCACCGAGCAATCAAAAAGAGTACACATTGATATTGAATCTTCATCAGAAGAGTAACATGATCAATTCTGTATCTAATCAAGTCTGCATAAATGGCATGATGAAAGTTTGCATCCTGAATAGATACTTCTCGATCAAAACCACTACATGAAGAGGTAAGGGGAGTTGTCTTGTAACGCATAAGCATTTGGCTTGGATGGAAAACCAGAAGAGGGAGGAAAAAGGACGGGAAAACACAAAGATGTATCCAAGGAGAATTTTTTTTGTTTCTTTACCTATTCTCCTCTTCCCCCACCTAGTCATCCACCCAAGTAAAGCAAGCCTTAGGACCAGTTTAGCTGGAATGGAAGAAATGAGAAGAGGGAAATACTTTTAGTTTTAAAAAAGCTATTTATGTGAATCTTTTTGCTACTATCCTTTCTTTCCCTCATATCCTCCATCCGAGTAAACAGGCACTTATCTCATCTAATAATTGTTGTCTCTCAAGTTAACTGTTTCATGATAAAGGAAAATTTGCATCTAACTAGGGTCAAGAGCCAAGTTATAAATAAATAAATATAATATAAGCTTGCACAATTATTGAACAATCCACAGGGTTCGACTTCAATCAAGCATAACTAAAGGAATATGTAAAAGCCACTAATTTCTAAGCTGACGTAAAAAACAAACAGATAGAACTTTGTAATGATGATAAGTGCAAGAAAAGGAATAAGTAAAAGCCACTAATTTCTAAGCAGCTTATGCTTTTAAGTACCAGCCACTACAAAGTTCAAAAAGTATTCATAGTTTGGTAAATTTGAAGGAACAAAGCAACATATTAAGCATATTCATAACTTTAAAGGAACAGAGCCACATATTAAGCATATTCAAATTCAACTTATAAATTTCAAAGAATCAGAATTCCTACATCAAATCGCAGCCACTCTACTTTAATGTTGAAAGTTTCATCAGCTATTAATTCCTGAGAAACACCACCATCCGTGTCATTCTGCATTCCAACTAGTTTCTTTTCCTGTTGCATATCCAAGCCAAAATTCATTTAAATAAGCCCAAAGCTCTTTCTTCCTAATAATAAGTGTTTAGCATCTAAATTGAGTGAAATTAGATTATGATATCATTTATACCTCATCAGAACTATTCTCCAGCAAATCAAACTCTATATCACCTTTGCATATTTCACTTGAATTGCCTTCAAAACCAGTGTTATATTTTTCTTTGTGTCTACGTTCAATATTGTGGATGTCGTGTTTTCCATGATTTAAAGAATGATTTTCCAACTCGACATCATGAGTATTGGCTATCTAAAAAAAGAGATTCATAAAATGAAATTCTAGCTCATAGTGGGAAAAAATCAGAAGCATGGAACATGCTAAAATAAGACCTAGTATTCCACCACAATATGGTGTGTATGTATACCTGTTCATGAAGTGCGCTATTTTCATGTCCATGTACATCATGCACAACTGCAACTTAGTCAGAATAAACAGACAGTGTTTTCTTTAAAAATAAAAATAAGATTATCAAATTACCAGATCTCCATTTCAGTTGTGAAAAACTGGTACCTGATCTTCCATTTGGGTCACCAGTAGGAATGCTCTCAGCCTTAGAAACAATTGAAGAATTTTTACATCCCAGTTGAAGAACTGAGCCAACCTGTCAATTCAATTGAATTCAGATAGAAGGCCACCAAGGAAATTGATGTTGGACCCTGTTCAAACTAAACACTGCTAAGTGAGAAGAAAATATATAACCTCTATTTCTTTTATGGCATATTTTTTCCCATTTGCCATTGTTGAGCAACCAAATAAACTTCTGTTAAGTCGCAGCCACCGTGATTCATCAATTGTGCCCTGTTGCATATTAAATCTATCAGCTATCAAAGAACTTTTAGGTAGCAAATGAAACAAGAATGCTAACATCCTTAATGAGAAGTGACTCTGAAGGGATCCTTTTTGTGGAGGAAAGCAAGGGTACACCTTTGCACAGAAGATATATATATTGACTGCATTCTTTTGTCCTTGCCTATGAGCTCTATCTTCAGCCTAGAAGAGAAATTATGATTAGATATATCTAGCAATAAGCACAATACAGGAGATCTGCACAAGTAGGTTACTACTATGACAATACAATTGGAAAACTAATCGCATAGGGAAGCAAAGTGCAATAGTTAGATAAAAGAACAATTGATTGAGTTCTATCATAATAGCTTAGGCTTTAATATTGCGATCATATTTGACACATTTATTACTTAGCAATTTCATTGTTGATACTATTAATTACAAGAGGCAAGGTTTGAAATCTAGAGCTGAGCTCTTGCTCTGAGTTGGAAAGTTGCTCTAAAGTTGAGAGAGGCATCATTGAAGTCTAGCAAACTAAGAGAAGGGAGAGGAGATACATCACAAAAGTCTCGTCTGTGAAAGCATCGCCACCTCGCTAAGAAGCCCTTACTGCAAAGTCATGATACCCTCACCATGAAGTCATTGTTGTTGGGATGTCGATATCACTAGATGTCACACGAAAGCACTCACGGCCTTGTAAAAGTATCATGGCATTGCTGACATATTTGCATGCCTTCAAAGAAGGCTCCAATGTACTATGGCCAACTGCTAGAACGATTTCATGTGTTTCAGACTGTTTTAGCTATGTCAATTGGTACATAACGAAATTCCAAACAATAGCAAGTGGTATATGTAGACCAAAGAAAACTTTACAATGTAATAAAATTGATTTAATTAATTTGAATATTACAAATGATATTACACTGTATATGGCTCAATAGATGGACAATATTTATGCAGGTGCAGCATTCCAAATAGGTGGAACAAACATGGATGGTACAGTTAATGATGACGATAATACCTTGCGAGCATTGTCATGTTACTCAATTGTTGATCTATATTGCTTTGCTAAAAGAATGAAACAATAACATTGTATTTATTATAGTTACAGGCATAAATGTGATAAATTTTCCAGGTAGAGTTAGATTGACCTGAGATAGAGCCTAACATTTGTAGCATTTTTATGTTGTATTTCCATAATAATTCCCCTCCTCTTTAACTCTGGGTTGTTTGGAAAGTGGCGAACTGATGCCACTGAAGGGTGTCAAGACACAAGTAAACGTTTCAGAAGTGACTCATTACCAATGTCACAGTTGCCAGTATCTATTTCCAGTTTATCTCTTCTAGTTGGGAACTCCTGTTACATTGACATTTTATGAAGGGTTGTTACATTGATTATACTTTGCTAATGCTACACCTTTGCAAGATAAGGTTACGTACAATAGACCCTTCCCAGTGACCCCACATTTGCGGGAGTTTCGTACACTGGGCTGCTCTTTTTTTCCAACAGCGCAAATGTCTAGCATTTATGCATCACTAAAATATCTAGACACTGTTGGGTTATCAAGTGAATTGACCAAGGATGTGGGGCCCTTTCTAAATACTGAAAACATATCAAATTTGAGCATGACAAGTAATACATTGGACAAGGAAAATACCTCAGGCACAATTCTTAAGCATGTTGAATAATAAATTAAATTTATAACAACTGTCTAAGCCACAGATCTAATATCATGCCAAGTGAGACGCCACATTCCACTCTCACATTGAGACACTTGCACAGGCCAAGACATGGTACACTTGGGGCATTCAATGTAGGCTTCCGGTGGCTATTTTAGTATAATTTTGATGGACACAGCTCCACTGAGTTCCAGGTAGGTTTCACCTCCTTTCTCTCCTTGTGCGAGCTAGGATTTCACCATGAGCTGCTCCATCAGAAACATCTCTACAAATGAATAAGCTCCACTGTCTCTAAATTTTACTTCTCTAAGCTTAGGAGTCATTTCTTCTTCCTTGCCTATTTCTTCTCCGCCCAATTCTCTCCCAAAACCCGAGCACAAAAAGAAACTTCAAACCTTGCTAAGTAAAATCTTTTTTTTTTTTGTTTGGTCCTTCACTACTGAAGTTAGATTCAAATCAAATAGCAGTATTATCTTGAAAACTTTTGACATTTATTGGAGATAATTTCTATTAGTTTTTCAATCATTTCTGACATAAATACTCAGCTCTGACATTGGGTAAATAATATTGTTTCAGAAGTTTTCTCAGCATGAGTCAGAAGTGAAACAAATTGTCAGTATCCCATTCTGAGGCCACTTGTGTCACATTCAATTTTCACTCATTCAGAAGTGATACAGGCATTAAATACTCAACTTTTTAATCAATTTCAGGAAAAAGAAATATAAAATCATAATACAGTAAAAATAACGTTTTTTTCAAAGCAAAAAAAAAAATTTATAACATAAGACAAACACCAGACTGCCACTGTTAAAAAACTGAACTAGCCTGTATCATTTCTGCTGAAGTTTCTGGCAGCTCTAAGAAGATGACATTCTGAGCTGATGACAGATTTAATCCACAGCTCCCAACAGTTATTCCAATTATTGCAATCATAACCTAATATTCACACAGCAAACAAGTAGAAATAATAAGCATATAACCATTAGAAATAAAAAGACAAATACAATAAAATCTAAAGTAAAAATACATAGTGTACCATGTCAGGAACAAATAAACAAGTATTTGTCCTAATTGGACCATCTATTGAAAATCATTTGTTTGTGCCACATTGCAAGATAAAAGTCGCAAAAACGTATTGCATATAAAATCACTGTCAAAAAACAGAAAATACATACCGCATTTTACCAAATCACATTCAAGTGCCAAAACGATCAAGATTCGAATAGAAACATACCTCATCTGAGAAACAAAAAGCATCAATAGCATGTTTCCTCTCTCTACCAAGTGTGTTGCCATCAAGACGAACAAATTTAATGCCTTTCTCAGATATAAATGCCTAAGATATCATAAAGAATTATGCAGCAAATAGCATTCAATATGAAGGGTAATTGTATTTAAACAACATTAGGTGCTTATATAGAAAGGAAATGAAATTTTGAAAAGGATATACAATCAAGAAGACTATAGAGATAAATATCATGATTTGTAGAAATAGAAAAGAAGACTGAACTAAAACAAGAAACAAAATCTGATTAAGTGACAAGATATGTGACTGAAGAAAAAAAAAACATGATTAAAAATATCCTAAGTTGATTACCAGATCAGATACTGACACTTGGCCAGACTGAAATTTTGGCAAAAAAAAAAAATAGTTGTCCTATGAAACCTGTGCTATTTATTATCCACCAATTTGATACAAGGATAGATATTCTTTTAAAAAGAAAGGACAGTGCAAATGCAAACACTAAATAACCCCCAGTTTTTAAATAAGGAAAAGGCCACATTCACAAACAACAGAGGGGAGCAATATATTAACATCACAAATTTTAATTCTTCGGAAGAGAAAATCGCCCATCAAACACTGTTTCTTCCAAATATTTGAAGAGTATCAACATGCAGAAACATACAAACTTTCATTAATTGTCCATAAAAATGCCTACCATGTTTCCTATGATATTTACATATGGCAATCATACTTTGACTATAATATTTGATGGATCATGGATACAGAGAAAATAATTGCACAAGTATTCATCAGAGTGTCTGAACCAGAGTGGTTGTTTGCCTCAGAGGTAGACTAACCATTCCTCCAAACAGTTGTTCAAGTATAAGAGTCAATTAAGAACAAAGAAAACTCACCTGTATTCCATCTAGAACCATTAAATGATGGGCAAATATTATAGTTTTCTTAGAACAGCGTTGCATCTCCAAATTATCCACATCTTTTGATTCTCCGAAATTGAAATGGTTGGAGAACCACTCACGAAACCCAGATAACTTTGCAATGCCAATTACTTGACGGGAAAGGTGTTTTTGACTTTTTTTGCACTGACTACCTAAAAGAAAATGAAGAAATGATATACTAATAGCAACATACAAATTAATTCATGAGACCAAAACTTCCAAGAAAGAAAAATGCATTCCAACAGCAAATTAGGATCTTAATCATCATCTAATATCATTGATAAACAAACTTCATATAAAGTGTATTGATGTTGAGGGCTAACAAGTCAAATTTATCAAACTTCAAATACTTAAGCATACAGTTAGATGGTGATTAAAAGAGATATACAAGCAAAAGAGCAAAAAAATTAATGAGTAAAATAGTTTACCTGAACACGGATAATGTTTCTCTGATTTCTGATCTCCATTATGTGTATCATCATCCAAGCAACAATCTTTAGAAGATTCCTCTCTTAGTTCTCCATCTATGGAAATTGTGCCACTAGTCCTCCATGTTGCTTTTGCTAAAAGAGTATCAGCTGCCTTCAGCTCCATCCATATAATTTGGCGGCGTTTAGGAGGCAATTGAGCCAATACATGTTCCTTCAAACGCCTCACCTAAATAACATGAGAAAAGTACTTCAGACACTACAAGTTATGATTAGTGAAAACAAGTTCGAATGTTCTACAAGTTAAGATTTAAGAAAGTGGAAAACTACAATAGTTTGTCATGTACTGAATTTTATTTTATTATATTTTTACATCTTAAATTGTTACTAAAAAATACATGTCTAATTAAGCTCAAGTAAACTAATATTTTTGCTTTTGAGGACAAGTCAAAGTGGGATTTAGGAGGTGTTCATTAAGTAAACCTGGTGATTTAAGGGTCCAGTGGATTAAAAATCAAGCTTCATTTGGACTCATTTCAGTCAGTTTAGAATTAAACCAAGTTTATACTTGGGAAATTCCAGTTGCTTGTCCGTATTTAACTGGGTTAGTGGAGTTGAGAGGTTAGGATTATTCATAACCCTCCCTCTCTCTCTCTACATAATCTCCTCTCTCAATCCTTCTCCTCTCTTCCTCTGCATGCAACATTGCCACAGAACCCCTCCCTCACCACGTGCATGCTTTGCCGCCCCAACCCTTCTGCGTGAGCACATGATGCTAACTAGAGCCACCGGCATGCATCTCCCTTTCTCCCCTCTTCTCCAACAACCTTTCTCTCTCCCTGAATCTCTTCGTCTTGCCCTCACAATTATACTTAATCTCCCACTGCTGCCAATGTCCGGACTCCGGACGATATAACAAGTGGTGACCTTCTTCTCCTTTAATAAGGTGAAACCCTATCATAGGTATTTCCCCTTTCCTAATCCTTCTTCTCCCTCATTCATTTCCTTCATCTCCCTCTTTCATTTCCTTCACTCTGATTGTCCCTATCCAAGCAGAATGCCATGACCCCATTCAATCACATGGTCAGTTTTCTCTAACGAGCAATAGGGTCACCTTCCTCTCTAGCTCTTCCCCACTCCATTGTGAGTCATCTTCTCTAATAGTGGTTATGTTAGTTATGGCATTTAACAATGATCGACCTCCTGTGAGCTCTTTTAGTTGATTTGTTTGATTTTAATCCCATTGTATCACTATTTTGGTTTAGATTGGGGTGTTGAGCACATATCTATTTGTTTGGAATTTGTGATTGAAAATTAATTGGAATTAGTTGAGCCTCAGTAAGGGGTTTGGCATTTCTTGGTTTATGATCTTATTTGTTCATAAAAAATTGAATAATTTACCTTCTTTTGGTTGTGGTCAGTTTAGAGAACTCCGACTTCATTCACCATTGTACCTTTTTATAGTTGCATCCTTTCTTTTTGGATAAGTAAAATTTTTATATAGCACTGACAAAGCATACAATAAGTGAACTTTACTAGCGGCTCATGATTGACGAAGATCAGAATACACTTAGAGGACCGGAATACATGAATTTGCACATTCCTTAAAATCTTCTCACAACTACCCCTCATCAAAGAAAATACTATTTCTTGCTCTCCACATATAGTGGACCAAAGAGAACAAGGCAAGATGTCGGGCCTTTATCAACATTTGACTCCCACAATAGTATTTTTTCGTTGCATCCTTGGTCAAGAGGGGTGTAACAAAAAAAATTTGGTCTTATTTGGATCTATTTGAGTATTTATGTAGGGTATATCTTATTTAGGAAAGAAAATTAATGATTGTCTATTTGTAGTGAGAATTGGATGAATTTGTGGTAATTGGATCAAGATTGGATCTATTGATTTTGAGTTTTAATTAAGTCTCACATTATATGTTATTATAGTATTTAATTTTATTTTTAAGTCTTTCTAAGTTCTTATACTTGTATATGTAAACTCAATCAAGGGAAGCACATTGACTTAAAGATCGTTAGATCTTATTTGATGTATATTTGAATTTTGAAGTGACAATCTATGAACTTGCTTATATAATTCCATATGTATGAATTAGAAGTGCAAAAAATATTATAGATGTTCTATAACTATTTTGACAAGGGGATTAAAACAACACTGAACTAACAAAATAGCAAAATAGGTTCTAAAAGAACTAGACTATTAGTAATTAAATAAATGTAATTCTTTTCTTGTTATGTTATTATGTGGATGATCTTGTGGGGAATAACAAAGGGGTTATTTTCAAAAGATAATAGTTATACCCTTGATTACTCATTTAATACATTTCTTTTAAAGTGTCTTAACCTCCATGTTGTATGTTGATTTTTATGTTGATACTAGTATATCTCTCTTATACTATAAACTGTTATCTTAAGAGCATCACTTAAATTAGCGCAATCTTTATTAAAATGTGATTTAGGCTAGTCCCTCAAGTTAACCTAAAGATATAGCTAAATGATATGTGAACCCAAAGTGAAATACTTGTTGTATGAAGACTCAAAGTGAAAGACAAGTCATAAATGCTGAAAAATAAATTCTGAAAAATGGAAAATTTGAATCTAGCTCTCGCTGACCACCCAAATAGACGTGGTAGTGTGACCCACCAACACTTTATATGCTTGTTTATCAACTTTAGCAGCCTTTAAGTACATGTTAGATCTTTAAGTATATGTTAGCTGACACTATTTTTACTTTTAGCACCTGATTCTAGAGATTCACTTTTTAGTATATTTACTAATAATAAATAAATAGTGATACTTAAAAATATATTTGTTTATGATAAACAAATGGAGATAATAAAAAGTAGATTTATTTATGATAAATAAATGGTAATAATTAAAAGTGGATTTACTTGTGAAAAATAAATGGTGATAATTAAAAAATGAATTTACTAATGATAAATAAATGTTGATGATTAAATGTGGATGTAATTGTAAATGGTGACAATTTAAAATACATTTCCTTGTGATAAATAAGTGATGATAATTAAAAGTGGAATTACTTGTGATAAATAAACCATGATAATTAGAATTGGGTATAATCGAACGATCATTGATGAGTGGCATAAAAATATAAATGACCTCTAATATCGCAGGCATACCCAACTCTAGTCTTAGTGAGTTTCAACGAGTTTATAGATCAGAGATTTCCTGATATGCTAAAAATGGGATTAGCTTTTCAAGCGTTCCTTTTTGTTACTATTGTTTAACATTTTGCTACAATATATTTCAACTGAATGTTCTTTCAACGGAAGGTCTTAATGCATAATTTTGCTAAACAATTCCTGTTTACTTAAGTTATTTATTGTGGTAATAGTTCTTAGTTACCTTGTATTATATTGTTACTAAGAGGGCTACATGACAAGTTTTTTTTATACCTCAACCCTCATGCTACTTAAAGTATCTAACAATGCACAACTGAAATTATTTCTGAAACCCCTCAAGCTACGCATAAATTCCCATCATGCCCAGCTTGTTGCACAAAATTATAAGTCAAGCCCCACTGACTGACAGTGAAAACATTAAAAATGATTATCAACTTCAATGTGTTTAATATAGTCATGAAACACTTCAAGTAAAGACATCCACATCATCTAACAAATTGTGACTCAGAACTTATTTTGCTTCAACCAAGGTTTGAAATGTCATTCCAAGCAATGGTTTGTCCCCCACAAGAAATCAAGTGATTAGGACTTGTGCTTCAACCAAGTGATGCAGTGTCATTACACCCTCAATTATGTGTTTAAGTGATGCAGTGTCGCCTGCTACACTTAGATCAACACAAGCCTTAACCTTAATTTTTCAAACCATATTGAGAAAAAATTTTCAAGAATAGCAAGTGAAAAACTAAACTTATTTACAATACAATGAATGACCACGGTCAATCCATTGTAGCCCTTTCAAAATACAAGTTTCTGCAAAAATTGTAACAGGAGAAATGCAAGCACCACAATTTACAACCTCAGAATATTATGTGAAGTTAAAAGCATCAGCTGTAGATGTTGTTTACTATTATTTATCCAGACAAGAATCATCTAATGAAGATTAAAGATGTGAGATTGGTCAAGAACAAACCATAACAGTCAGCCTGAGCAATATATTAAGCTCCCCCAATCTGATGCCCTTTGAGAAATCCTGCATGAATTTTTTTGTAAGTAATATCATAATCACCAAAACATGAAAACATACAGTCTGGAGTCTTCATTAAAAAAATTCAAATAGAACCACTGTAAAGGTTCAGGATAGAAAAGCTTAAAGGATAGTAAACTTAGCAGCTACAAAATAGTTCTGAATAATGCAATAATTCTGCACTGTCTCATGGTAATGACTATAAGGAGTCTTGTCCAAACTTGTTTGACATAATCATACTAGTACTTCTCCACAAGCTAGTGAAATTATCTGATTATTGTTCATTAGAGTAAATTTAACAATAACTTTTTGAGATTAGATCTATTACTCACACATTGACACATACTTAGAACGCCCATACTACAAAATTTAGATAACCATTAGTTTCAAGAAAACACAGAATTACAGATATGACAGCAGTAAATATGTGAGGTACCTTAAAAAAGGTCCCTTGAGAGCCTTGAACAAGTTTGACAGAACAATAGTTCTTTGCAAACTCATATTTATCCTTACCGAGCAACCCAGGCCTGAACCTCAATAATAAGAGAAACAAATTACACCAAATATAAAATAACACCTTCCAAAAACATATGGTTGCTTTGTGCAACGGAAAAAGACAGAATAAGGCAGCAACACTATCAAAAAGATTGTGTACCATAACATATTAATCTGATGGTAAATGTCGTAGGGCCTATGGTCACCTAGCAAAAACCAAGAGTAAGAATATTGTGCATAAAAGAAAGAAAAAAAAATAGATCAATACAAAGTAGTTTATCAACATAATTTCCAATACAGAATAGAAGGGAAAAAGTCAAGTACCAAAGCAAATTCTTGTGGTTTACAATATAGGCATTGCTTATAAAGGAATGAATAAAAAATCATGAGTAAATATAACATCCTATTACATGTATCTGGCACAAGAATCTAGGAGAAACTTGCATCAGAAGTTATAAATAAAACATATCGGACTCAAAAAATTCAGGAATTAGCTACTCCTTTAGTCCTTTATATTATAAGAAGTATCACTCAGTTTGGAAAGACTTCAACCAACTCAAGTAAGTAAATATATGTTAAAAATATGAAGAATAAAAAATACATTCTTGAAAATTGTCACGGTGTCCTAAACTTTTAGAAATTTTGATATTTTTTTAGCTCGTCTATTTTGCTTGACCTAATTATATCAAAGGTCAATTACTCGACTACTCCAGAAGACCTCAAATTAATTAGATTTGTGAACTACATGATCTTTTGCTTGTTTACTATGTAGCTTGCATTAAATTGGATCCAAAAGCTAAATCAACCTTCGGAAGGTCTTATGAACTAAATGTGAGAAGGGAAACGTAAGGAGTTTCATGCTTCGGCGTTGAAACAATTTTAAGATCAAATCCTACCACTCCTATTTGTCCAAGTTGTGTATCCACAAATGATTGATAGATAAAAAACTATATGAATGAGATACCTCATGACAATTTCACTTCTACAACAACAACAACCAAGTATTTATTCCACCTCCTATATCATTGGACTCAATCCCCTAATATATTTAAATGAACTTTATCCTATTTTATCGTTGCTAACCAAGTTTTCTTTGGCTTCCTTGTCCCTCGATTAATGTGTGTATTTGGCATGTTTTCACATCGCCTAACTAGGATATTTATTGGTCACCTAAGTACATATTCATTCCATCTTAAATATGTATCTCAAGATTTTTTCCTTAATAGGCACATCCCGACTTTCTCATTGATGTTCTCATTCCTTATCTTGTCTATTCTCGTATGTTCACATTCACCTTAACATAAGGATTTAGGAGGTCTAATCGTTATTTTGTAAAACTTCTCCGTAAGCTTTAAAGGTATCTTAAGATTACAAAGAGCACCTGATAGGGGTGTCAAAAATGAACCCGACCCGATGACCCAACATGAGTCGACCCGAAAAAAATCAGGTTCGGATTGGACATTTTTTGGTTCGGGTCGGGTTCGGGTTGGAGGGTTAGTTGATTTTTTAGGGTTAAATTAAATTTTATTTTAAAAATTAGGATGTTTTTATGTATATTAATATCAATGTTAGTATAATAGTGATGGAATATTGAGATAAAAGTGAAAAATTATTGGGAAAATGGCAAAAAAGTTATTTTAGATCGGGTTATATGAGTTATCCGGGTTGGGTTCGGATTGGTCGGGTTGCCCGGGTTCGGGTTCGGGTTCAGGTTCGGGTTGAGTTCAGGTTCGGGTTGAGGGTTAAAAAAAAAATTCGCAACCCGATCTGAACCCAACCCGACCCACCCGAATTGACACCCCTAGCACCTCACGCCCCTGCCCCTTTCAGCTTCCTTCATTTCAATAATTCTGCTTGTATCCTATATAAAACATCAATTGAAGGTACCTAAAGCTTTCAGTTACATGTAACAATAATTTCACTTCTAAATTATTAAAAATTACCAAATATAGAAGCTTAAGATTTGGTTCTATCAATTGTTTCAAATGAATTGACTAGGATTTTTGTTTTCAACTACATAAGAGCCACAAATGCTATGGCATATTTTAAAATTCCTGCTTGGATCAGATATAGGGCTACAAAGGAGGATTTTAAAAGGGGCCACATATAAGCCAGATGTGACATGTGATCCGCACTTGAAGTTAAAGAACCTTATTTGTTCATTTAAACCAATTTAGACAAAGTCAAATTGAGTTAGAATCTTGCGTTACTTTATTCGATAACTACTAATGAGTGAGAAGCAGATTTTGCAAATGATAACCACTTTAGATATTAATTATGTGTGTGAGATTTATTTAGTATTAATTAATATAGTTTTTTATGTTTCTTGTGTTTCGGATTGCATGCACATTTTTTCTACATAGAAGTATGAATTGGACGTCATACAAATATAATTCATTCTATGTATATCGGTCATTTTTATCTATATAAATACATTTTAAAAAATCAATATCAACCATATATGCCCTGGCATACATATGAGTTATACGGTGAGTCAATTGCATACTACCTACATAAGTTTTTTGAAACCTTGTAACATAAAGGGCCCAAGTGACCACTTTATAAAACCATGATTACACCCTTGGTTATCAATCCCTTCCACAAGCATACATACATTCTTTAATAATTATTCCTTTTGATCATTACCCACATAAAATCTAGAAAAAAAGTTATAATAATTTGGATCAGAACTATCCTACTGATATCCCAAGAGGAACTTAAACCCTCTAGAATGAGAATGAACGAATGAAAAAAGTTTTAAACTGTTCTTCACTATCTTTTCTTTTCCTAAGTCACTTACCTCTCCCTGAGTTCTTTCTTCATAGTAAATTTTTTTTTATTTAGCCCTCTTAGGTGCCTACAAAGATTCTCATATAAAAACATGTCCTAATAAATTCACCAATTTTCTCATTTGAATTACTTTTTCATATTCTTTTGAACAAAATCCCCACTGACTATTGACATCTGGAAATTTCTCAGTAATGAGAAAAGAAAAGGGATTTCAAAAAGTATCTCAAGTTTGTCCGATACAATATTAAAAAGTAATATGTCAACGAGTTGTAATAACTCCACTTGGAAGATTAGCAATCAAAGGACAATTATGATTTAATTAAGACCATGATTAAAAAAACTCAAGCTTTATTCAGATATAACCTTGACAAAGAAGGTGTCCCTGAAAGTAGAATAATTCGCTTGGTCTTTCTCGCCAATTCAAGCACAGATTTTGTCTGTTGTAACAGAAAAGAAAGCAAATTTAACGTAATAATGTGAACCAAATCTCCGCCAAAGCAGGGTGTAAATCTTACACAGTACAGATATTAGTAACTACTAACTAGTAATTTGACAGTGTAATAAATGCTGATCCAAGATGAAAAAAAAAATATATGCATCAAGAATGAAAACCCAAAATAGATGTGAGCAACCACAACCTTTTCGTTTAATTAACACTGAAGAGCGTATAGATAAAACTTTTATCTGTGACCTTCCATATTAAGAATCTAAGTTACTCTATAGCAGAACTTCAAAAATAAGCAAATATCACTTAAGAGGGAAAAGAAATAACAGCCAAGTTGATTCAAAATAGTATACCTCTTCTGACTCAAATTGTTTCTTGGTGCAGCGTATATTATGTGATTCATCAACAATCATAACTGACCAGTTTCTTTCTAACATAGCTTTGCGCAGCCGACTCAACATCGTATATGATATAACCACGACATTTGGATGTCGTTTCAAATAATCAAGATTATCTTGATGACCAAATACTGGGGAAAAAAATATTGAACAAATAAGCATCTCAAAATGTTGACAAGCATAATAACTAATAAGAAGATAAATTTCTATCTGCCCAAAACAGACAAGATGAAAGATAATCTATATCACAGTATATACGATATTGATCATCACTTTTAGAGCATTTAATTATCCGTAAGGCTAACTCAAACCCATCCTCAAATGAAGTATCATGGGAAAATAGCTTCCTATCTAACGCAAGGTAATTAGCTCGGACTTTATTTTGAATTTCAAACCTAGTACTGGAAAAGTCAAACGTCATCATAATTCATGACTTCAATTGACACAGATAAAGAAGGTTCATGTAGTAGACAAAGACAATGACAATCAAAGAGAACATGTAATTCAGCAACATTGTAACTCTAAGTACTCATAGAGTGCACAAGGAAGTGTCACAATTTAGAGAGTAATTCTACTGACTGGAAGACAATGGAACCTGATTCAGAAACAGAGTTACTGATAATGCAACAAAACTAAATGGCTTCAGTCAATCAGAAAAGTATGAGAGCTGTGGAAGTCAAAATAAGTAACCCAAAATTTAGCAAAAGGTAACTTTTCTATCAGACAAACATCCCAATTAATAGCTAGACATATAAAATAAATTTAAAAGAGAGAGAGAGAGAGAGACTCAAGAATAACAACATTCGATAATTTATTATTTCAGAAGATCCTTAAGTTCAACAAGAATAGTGAAAGTGCAAATCCGTAGCACATTAATGAACACATTAATAATAGAGATGAGTAAGATAAATAAAGAATGAACGATCTGTTGAATGCCAACATCAGACTCAAATTGGAGGAATTCAAATAACCAGAAAATGCTGACAGAAGTATCACTAGTTTTGCAAAGAAGACTAGTAATAAAAGCATGATCCTAGAGAAGAAAAGAGCCTCTTGCATGGAAACAGAACATGGAATGTTTTATTAATTATTCCAAGTGTGCACGGGATAATAGAATTGGGAGGTATGATCAGTTAATTACCAACTCCATCCAGAAACTCTTTTATAGTATAACAATATACCTCAATGTATATTGACTAGGAATTATAAAACATAAAAGATTATATTTGTAACAAAAAAAATGAAATAATATAACCTTAAAAACTAAGATATAGCATATTTACAATAATAAATGCAAAAAAATACTGAAACAAAAAATAACAAGAATAATATCCGACAATAACATGATAATAGACCACACTAAGATGATATCATATAAATTTCATAATTATATTAGCTGAACAAATTAGGGCTGATGAGTAACGATAAAGAACCAAAAAAAAAACTTTACTAAGAGTTTGAAGTCGCATGGCTATTCAAAATGATGGCTTTACATAGAAGTCAATATAATTGACTCCATATAGTTAGGCTACATATTGTTATGGTAGCATTTTAGATAATAATATGTTCACAAAAATCATAAATACATCCTTAATATAATTTACCAAAACAATTAAACTTACTTTGAATGATAGTTAAATTTGATTACATATGAATTTCAAATTTCCAAAATCAAACATATAAGAAAAATGCCCTTTCAGCTTTAATATCATGATACATGGACAAAATGCAGGGTTTTCTCATTTCAACTTAGATTTAACAATTCTAATTACAGTGCAGATACAGTTTGAGTAATTAACAATATATTACTTTAAACATAAAATATGAGAGCCATTAAACTGGAGGCTTTCAACAATTTCATACAGTTTATCATCACAAAATCAAAAGCTAAAACTTAATACAACCAAACCCTAGCAAACAATTGCTTGATTTAATTGATGAAAGATCATCTAACTTCATAGAAATGTCCTCTAGAAAGTACCGAGATGTATATCCTTTGGCAGCAATGTTGGAAGCCAATGTTCAATCTCCTCAGCCCATGAAAATCTCAAGACAGCTGGACAAACAATTAGAATGGGGCCTTCATCATTGAAGCAACATGCAACAGCAATTGCCTGAAACATATACAAGAAACATGTGAATCTATTTAAAAGAGAGAGAATAAAAGAAATGATAACTCACTTTTGTATCACATACAATGGTGATGCATAAGATAAGGCGCCTGTGAAAAAAGCATTAACCATACCCTCATGAAATACATAATATCTCTATATATCTTATATCCATCATGAGTATCCATTGGAACACCAATACTAATCCTATAATATTAGATGGATATTTGTACCTGGCTAAATGAGCCATGCGCCCACCAAAACTTGACCTGAATACTAATATGCAAGTAAGTGAATGATTTAGACATTTTGTGTGTGTTTATGTAAGAGAGAGAGAGAGACTAAATTTATTTGGTTATCAGCTATCCGAGTCCAACTCACCTAAGCTCACATCTATATTATGTACTTATTGTACTACCATGTGTTTAAGGGAAGGAAACAGGTCAGATAGTCACATGTACCCACTGAGACCTATCATGCTTCCATACAATATGTGATGGTAATGACAAAGAATGTCAGGAAATAATCTAGAATTTCACCAAAGACATATATTGTTTCCAAACATAATCAGAAAGTGTCGAAGAAGACCAGTGAAGCATTGAATGGGCTAAACCAGCTATAAATTCATACAAAACATTAAAATAAGACAAACTCAACAGAAATTTTAAAAAAAAAAATTGATTGAAGGAGAGAAGTGTTATATTTTTTCATGAAACTTGTCGAGTGAATTAATTTCTCTCCTTTTCCACCACACTTCATCCCGTCTCATAAGTCATAAATTCCTCTTCATGATTATTCGACAGGAATAAACTAGGACCAAGCGGATACTTGTTAGTTGAGATATTTTAAGAATAGTATGGCCCAATCTTAATCAGGATCAGACAATCCTAACCAAATCAGCAGATAAAGATTTGGTTGGCTTTAATTTCGTAGTTAAAATCAACCAACACAATGCCCTAGTATGCCTAGTCATCAAATATGGAAGGCAGTAATTGGACATAAAGCATTCAAAAAAATCAACATGTTTATACCATGCTGGAATCCTCATATAGATGTGAGACACTGAGATGTAGGTCATTATATACAAATGTAGGGCACGGTTTTGACTCTTAGCCATTTTCTTTCACTTCTAAGGAAGCACTTGTAACTAATTAGAAGCATAAGTATATTCATTAAATCAATTAGATTCAAAATTCCTTTGACAAGGAAGAATGCATGCTGTTGAAGGATATGAATGGAACAAGATTTACTATAATGGAGATGAATATTCAACATACGACTGAAAATGTAACAAAATATTAGTTCCAAGTCCAACTAAGGAATCAGCCCTGATAAACACCCTAGTCAGATTTAGGAGTCCAATGAAGGATAAAAGTGAACCATATAGCTGGGTGACAATCAATACTTGTTTTTTTTCTTGTCATAAAGTCAATATAATTTATCAGTTTCAAAAAGAACTGTGTTGACTATATAGATCTTAACCAGGCAACATTTTTAACTCGTCTCTGTCACGCCAAGAATCAGTATAGATTCCGGTATGCAGAGATCATAACATCATCATGGTCATCAACATGCCATGCAATCCTAATATCTAAAGTTTCATCTTGAATAGTGTAACTGCATGCTAAGTGAATAAGAACTTGAAGCAACAACCTGTATGGTTTTTCCTAGTCCCATCTCGTCTGCAATGAGACACCGCCCGCCCCTTTGAAGTGCAAACCGAACTCCTTCCAGTTGAAATGGAAGAAGTGAATCTCTAAGGGTCTTCGGCAATTTTACAAGAAGCTCATCAACCTGTTCCTCAGAATGATGGCCCTCCATACAAGGTGTCCACTGTATGCCTACAGATTTTGAGAACTTCTCAACAACCAAACGTGTTGTGTAAGGAATTTCTTGCAATTCAACCACTGCTAACTTCTTTATGCATCTTGACACTAAATCATAATCTAAAAGCTTGAAGACGGAAATCAAGCGACCACTCTGGCTCAGCATTGATTGAAATGGTACAACCTAAAAAGAAACACAAGTACCATCAAAAGGACTATTCATTTTGGAAACAATTGGCAGAAGAAAAAAAAGGTTCTAATGCCATATTAGAAGTGAATTCTTGTTTCTCAATAACTCCATTTCTCATGGAATTTTAATTTTAAATTAAATTTATGCTTTTTTATCTTTCATAAAGACACTACATATGAAATAACCAATGCAGGACTGCACTGCATGCATTTGCAGTATGCATGAGCAAACTTTCACAATAATTACTAACAATATATATGGAGATAATGGATAGCAAAATCTCAAGTTTTATTTTCTTTTCCTAAAAAGTGAAGTCCTCCAATTGAAACACTCACAAATGATAGCACTCTTCAACAAGAACCGCAGAAAAGTGATTGATGTATCTTTGATATTTATGGTATCAAGGGCTTAAATGAAGGACAATTGTTATGAGAAGTTGACATTTGACAGCAAAAGAATGAATTTTCTCCTCACAGGGTATTCTTACTTTTTGTCGAAATGGATTTTGACTTGGAGAACTTGTAGACATTTATAATTGTGATTTCTCCTCACATAGTATTTGGCCTTGTTGTGTTGAAGAAGTTCAGGCTTGGAAAACTTACCTATTTGTTGTCCTTGGGTTCACCATCTCAGCATATTCAACTTCAACAATACAACTCAGAGCTCATTGCATCTATGTATTAGGATTTCAACATATCTCAATCTTCCTAAATCTAGTATGCAGGACTGTTGGTCCGTCTTACATTGTCCTTAGCTCATTACTAACTAATTTGTTGGGCATAGGTTTTCCTCCTTCCTTTCTTCTCTCAGAACTTTCCTTTGATTTCTTCTTACATTCTCCTATAAGAAATTCATTAAACCTCTACAGATTATTAGGTTGCACTAAGCTTATCCAAGTTTCTGGCAGTTGATTTCTTATCCGTGCATTTCAAGCAATTTAAATTTGAAATTCGTTGGAAACATGGACCCTTACTGCAAAGTCACAGTCACAATCAAGTTCCATTTAATACATACATTTCGGGTAAGACTAGAAACAAGATAAACACGACATAAAAAAGAGATGCAAAAAGGAAACTTGTATGGGGCAGACCGATAACACGCAGTTTTCGATGATCCGGAGGCACTCAGCCACCCCTGGGAACGAAGAACCCTGAATAGGCTCAGGGGCGACGGAGAACTCATCGGGAGAGCATATTTCTAGGACGACCCTGAACGGGGAAACCGGCGGGACCCGAGGTTCCACCGGCTTGGGGCATGGCATGCCGGGACACCTAGATAACTTCCAGGGCCTGACATCCGCTAGCTCCGCCGCACGCTTCCTCTTCTCGAGAGCAGCCAGCCGGTTCGCCTCAGCCCTTCTTCTCTGCTCCTCTGTGACCTCCATCGTTGCGATTTGAGCCTTTGGTACTGAATTCGAAACCAAGAACCCACAGGGAGCAAAAGAAATGGATCGAAAACGAGGAAGTTGTGCACCGTCGATTAGGGTTTTGAAGAGCACGGGACGGGAGTGAGTCAGGAACCGGAGAGGATCGAAGAGGGAGGAGGCGTGGCGTCATTTGAAAAGATGGGTCCAGGCCAACGGACGCAGATTGGAGGCTCATAGTGCCACGTGGCCTTCCTCTACAGGATGCACCACCACGTCTGTTTCTCTTCGGCCACAGCAGCATCCACCGTACGTAGTACGCGATCGACACTCTTAAAAGAAAAAAATAATAATAAATAAAATGATTATCTTAGCTATTTCTAGGGTGACCGGGTCGGTCTCATAGAAACTTTTCATCAGCCACCTGTATAGTCGACAATCTTAAAGAGGTCTTTCAAAGTCTCATCATCGCTAGTCAAAAATAAAAACTTATTTGCTGTTAAAAAAATTTTAAAAAATATTTCTTCGTGGTCTTATATTTTTTGCATTACTAATTATCGCAAACACGTATTACATGTATAATATAATATACGAACATGATAAATTAGACTTTTTAAGGGT
>JBAMIB010343715.1:0-11090 GCA_037177415.1 Kaempferia rotunda | reverse complement strand
CGACCACCCCTAGAGATAGTCAATGAGGCTAACTGAGTTAATCATTTTTTAAAAATATTTTTATAAAATTTAGAATCTAACTTAAGATAATCTTCTGTCTTCCCATTAATATTCTTCGTAAAGATTTCATACTCTTTCACTGTCATCTTATGCATTTGTATCTCAATTCGCTCTTTTTGTAATTCTTCTATTTTTTTACCACCTATTATTGAATTTCATGTCATTAATGTTTCTAGTTTTGGATTTGTCCTTCCTTTTCACTACCTTTTGCCCCTGTTGAACGAGTATATACCTCATAATCATCTACGTCGATAGAAGTATCCATATTGGGTGAGGATGTATACCCCCTTGATTATAAGATCTTAGATTGTTTGTTAGCAAGATGACTAACTTTCTATAGAGCATATTTCTCATAATATCTTAGAACTCGCCAAACATGTTCATAATTAAATGACTTGTTGCAATGATTTTCTTGTCACATTTTATGTGCTCTCATAAGCACATCCTCATCACTCCACCCACTTTCACGATATGTATAAAACTTGTTGTATATAATTGTAAATTTAATCACCATCAAATGGAGTTTACAAAAATGTGATTTTAATTTCACCCAAGGTAGTTCTACAAATTTACTAGGCTAATATTTGTTGTAATATGCAATTCATTTAAAAAGTTTATTCCTTTTGATCATCACCGGTGATTGGATCGATGCCATGCCTTTGCGAGGTATATCTCTTTGTCCATGGGTACACTGACTTCATTATCCAACTTTGGAACCTTAGATAGATCCATTTCAAAAGGATTAAAAATGAAATAATGGACTAGAAAAATAAATATAATAATAAGAATGCAATGACTTGATTGCGTTAAATGAAACATTATAAAAGAAGATAGATATATATATAAGCAGCCAAAGCTAGCCGTTTCAATATCAGGCATGAAAAATCTTGCTTTAAATATAATAATGTCAAAATAATTTATTTGAATAGAGGAGCTCATTGTCTATGAAAAAACTGGGTTCAATAAGAAAAACTTAAGTTCGAATTCAAACAAAAATCTGCTTGGTGATCAAGTTTTTATACGATTTTAGAAAAGTAAAAAGTTTTTCAAAAATCTTGAGTTAGAGATGCCCTCAATTGGAAACTAAAATCTACTCAAAAGTAACATGTTCGCTTACGTAATGAGAGGACTCGCATGCACACACCCTTTCTTTGATCTCAAAACAATTCGTTCGGCAACCACCACATGCTATCTATATCTTCTTATTTCATCCACTCAGATCATGAAGCAATGTGGGATAATTAAATATATACCCAACAACGCCTGCATAACCCACTAAGAACCCAGAGTGGATGCTGCCCACCATGTTCTGTTTTGTTTCCAACTTTAAGATATAATTAACTCCATTTATTTTTGGAAGCTATTCCAATCTTCAATCGCGCCATGTGGGTGGATGGGTGTTAGAAGTAGGGCCGTAAATAAACTAAGCTGAATCCAACTTTATTTGATAAGTTAATCAAGTCAAATAGAACCACATCTAATATGAAGTAAACCGTTAAAATGATTATTTAAGTTTGGTTTGATTTCTTTTTTATGAGTTTGAGCTTGATTCGCTTAGATATTATCAAGCTCTCAATTCAAAATAATTTTTTTAATTGTATGAAATTTTTAAATTTTAAACTTATTTAATTAGTTATTAAATTTGATAATATAAATTTATTTATTTATTTTAATTTTTTAAAATTTATTTAGCAAGATGAAAAGAAATTTATTAGTAAATATAGTTTATGAAATATATTCATGATACTAATGAGTTAAACATATATATATATGTTTAAACTTATTTATTTAATTAAATATTTAAATATTGATCTTAGATATATATTGAATCAATATAAATAAATTCTTATTCAATTAAATACTAAATTTATTTATGAATTTTCAATTTATTCATGACCTGACCTGTTTTTTTTTTAATTCATGGTTACAGGCAAAGCACATGGTGGATGGGCCTGTCCTGGTGGCCCACCGACGCCGCATTGAAGGGCTTCACCTCATCCATCGGCGATCGCTCTTTCAAAATTTTGAAATTTGAATTTTTTTTTCTCTCTCATTAAATTCAAAATAAATAAACGGGAAATGCACTCGGAGCTCTGTTCCCTTCGCCCTCTCTCCTGCTCTCGCCGCTGTCGCCTGCCTGTGTTCTTCTACCCTTCGCTCGCTCGCTCTCTCGTCCTTCTTTAGGTCTGGAGGAGTCCACACCCGACGTCGGGTCCTGTTCTTGATCTGCATATTTCTGTTCGGATCGTTTGCCGTGAGGAATGGGTGGGAAGTAATGGGAGCTGAGGAGATCTGGAAGTGGGGATGGGGAAGGTGGGAAAGAACCAGTTGGAATCGGCGTTTCCGCCAGCGTCGACAGCGGAGGATGATGCGGGAGACGGATGTACCCGGCTCCGTCGGATCGTACGGCTCCGTTGCGTCGTGGCTTTGCTTCTCGGCGTCGCGATGCTGCTCTCCGTAATCTTCTGGCTGCCTCCGTTTTTGAGGCATTACGGCGGTCACAAGAGTCATAGTGGAGATCCGACCTTCACAGGTGAGAACGAAAGAAATTGTTTCCCCAATTTTTGGGATCCAATTACTGGATATTGGTTCTGGTTCTTCTTAGCTTTTGGATGATTAGTTGGCGTCTTGCTTGTGAAGGTATGTATGTGCTGAATGTCAATTTGGTAGATGGATGTGTGTGTTCTTAGATGACTTCTTTTGGCAGCTAAAGCTTAAATATCTTGTTATTATCTGCTCTAGTCTAAATATTGCCTATTCAAAAAAGAATCAATAGTTGATAAGAAATGAATCAAGAATCATAAAGTAGTCTGTTCGATTGACTGCCTGGTTCGATGGCATTTACTGGCTTGTGGTGTCTCTCTAATTTTGCTATTTATTAAAATACACTCAATTTGCATTCATTACGGGCAAAAATTTAATAGGCGCGCTAGTTTTTAGAAACTACGTTGTCCTTTACTCTGTTTGATAACTAAAAAGGCAACCAATAGATTTGTAAACCTTCTCTTTCGTTTTTGATTTGGAGTCGGTCATATGATGGATAGTTCATTGCCTTAATTTGCCTATAAGCGTGCGTCTAATACTGAGGTCAGATGCATCGTAATTGTATTTCGTTTTTTCATTCTGGATCCTTTCTAATAAAATAAATCCTTTAGTAGTCTAGATCATAGAAATAAAGTAGATGTTTTCTTCATTTTTCATTTTATGTTGCCAGTTATATAAAGATGTTATGCTAACAATTGCGTGTGTTCTCTTATTTTTAAGCCTACATGGCTACATTCCTGCTCCTTGATATTTTGATCTGGTTCCGTTTGATACTGGACTCATTTTTTTCAAAACGTTTGCTTGTTATCAGTTCATGATTGGGCTACAATGTTGATAATTCTACATTTGGTTTGAAGAACCAGAAATTTGCTGTATTTTTTTCTGTGGACATTCAACACACGCACACTCAAGTAACATTGCTGGAAGAATTGTAGGGGTGTTATCGTGGTCCCTTGAATATTGATCCAAACTGAGATATCTAGTATCTATTGGGTGATGATCTGAGTAGGCAACCTCAAGCAATTCTAATTACTTTGTTTTTTATTGGCGTACAAGGTAGAATGTCATGAAATTCAACAAAAACAGAAAAAGTTAATATAAATGACAAACAGCCAGTGAACTGCATTTTCTAACCAAACAAAACCTTTATTGATTAGAGACCCAATTTTTAGTATTCTTTTTTAAATTATGCATCGTATACAAATTTTAGTGGTCAGATTCCTCAACATTTCACCGGCCATAGTATGTATGTTTCCTCAAATTAATGTCATTAATTTATCAAATAAAATGACTGGATACTACTCTGCTTTACGCGAACTGATTAAATAAATTCTTCCAGCTGATATTATTGCAAGCTTCAAACTCCAAACGTCGCTCTCCACGCTAAATGCCAATCTCCTAAGGCTTCAACTCGACATTTTTGAAGAAATTGGTGTTCCAAATGCTTGGGTATCTTTCATGTTTCTCTTATTTCAATTTTGTTTAAGAAGACCAGTTCTGATATAATGCTTTACTTTGATTAGGTATCTATTCTTTCTTTGGAACCAATTAGCGATACAAATTGGACGACTGTGATTTTTGGAGTTTTGACCTACCCCAGTACTGCTATCATATCCTCAACTTGGCTAAGCATTCTCAGGTCCTCGTTTATGTCATTGGTTCTACGTCAATCGACTTTTCACTTAACCACATCCTTGTTCGGGAACTCATCATCCTTTGAAGTGCTAAAGTTCCCTGAAGGAATTACAATTATCCCTCCTCAAAATATTTTCCTGCAAAAAGTACATACATTTTTCACTTTCAAGTTAAATTTCCCCATCAATCAATTAGAGGATAAAATTGGAGAATTGAGAGACCAGATGAAGGTTGGGCTTCTTCTCACTTCCAATGAGGTTTGCCTCCTTGTTCCTTTTCTTATCCGTTTCAAGTTCATTTAATATGCTTTCTTTGGTAAATAAAGAATACAAATTAATGTGGCAATATTACGATATCTTTAGTATTCATCCAAGCGTCATGAAATGTGCCATCTACTAGTTTCAGGGTTGTGTTTTTGGATATGAGTAGCTAGGTAGGTGACCAGGGGCTCGCTTAATGCCTCTCATGATTCCCACCTAGTCGATGCTTGCTTTTGCTCATACTATAGGATCGTGAGTTTGACTTTTGGTGCAGTCTGCTAACTGTACCAACAAATCTAAGTACAAAATGTGGGGCTTATGGCTGCACATGTATTATTTATATTCCGATTCATCAACAATGCTTTATTTTAGTCCCTTATAACTTGAGGAGTCTGTTGACCATATTTTAGGAACAGGAATTGAAACTAGTTCATGTTATCTGATGCTCACAATTGAGGTGTTTTCTTTGGTTCCTTCAAAGGTTTAAATTTCATTTCTTCTTCACTAACTCTCTGTTTTTTCCGCAACAAACAGAATCTATACATTAAATTGACAAATTTGGAAGGGTCAACTGTTGCTCCACCAACAAGAGTTCAGATATCTATTATGCTTGCAGTGGGGAATCATCAGCCTTCTCTGAGAAGGTTAAAGCAGTTGGCTAAGAACATCCGGGATTCTTCTGAAGGGAACCTTGGTTTGAACCACACTGTATTTGGTAAAGTAAAGCAGGTCCATCTGTCTTCTTTTATTCGACATTCTCTCACCAAGAGAGGCAGTGAAATATCACCAAGTCCAGCTCCACAACCAAATATAAACCATATTCACCGGTTCCATCACCATTGGCAGCATCATGTTCATCATCGTCACACAGATGTAGCTCCTATCCTTGCTCCTTCACATAACAATCATGAAAGTCAAGCTCCTAGTTCTTTCCAATATGGATTTCCAAGCAAATCGAAAACTAGAGATCACTTAACTATGGCTAGTCCACCTTTGGCGCCTCAGACTAAATCTGCTGCACATGAAGCAGCCTCAAAGCATGTTTCTGCACATGCAGGAGCACCAGCAAGCTCTGCTTTACCTTCGAGCGCACAATTACTTGCTCCACGTGGTAATCAAGATTCTCTACTTCCAACTCCTTGTGTTCCTGTATCACCTTCACCTGCTGTTCCTTTTCACAATGCGCGCACAGGCAGAGGTGGGGAGAATACTGACTTGTGTGATCAGGCATTATCTACTTTACTAGATACATGTGAGTGGCTCACTAATTAAGTTAGAATGACATTTTCAGTATAATCCAATGAAATTGCAAGTTTTTTCTTGAACAGAAAAATTAGATCATTTGAAAATGTAATCGACATCTTAGGGCTTGTAGAAGCATTATTTCAGTGTCATATTATACCCATTAAAACCAAAGAGAGAGCCCAATCTAACATAAAATGTAATGCATTCATTTTGATGGGGAACTTGATTAAAAGGGTAGAGTTTCTACCTCTCATCTTCCTATTTACCTCTCTTTAACGTGCCTTTAGCAGGCACTCTCAGACCCAAAATCACTAGTGGGGATTAATTCTGATACCATGTGAAAGTAAAAGAGGTATCTCAATCTTACTACCTCCAAATGCCAATGTAATTAGGAGGAGAATCTATGTGAATAGATTTTATAGAAAATGTTGACTTTCATCATTTCATCATCGTAAACCTTCTGTGAATGGATTTGGCCTATCTCAAATTTATTTGACATACTGCCTAAATGATTCATTGATATGACTTATTTAGCTTGCTTTAACATAAATTATTATAGATCATGTTTTTTAGAAATATTCTTGACAAGGTGTGATTGTTAAGAATGTATGATAACAATAAAAATATGATAGCATAATGTATAGTTTAGTTTATATTAATTTAGGTTAATAAGTCATATAAGTGATTAAAATAGAGATTTTTGGAAAAGAAAAGGTAGGTACATAGAATAAATGCAAATTACGGGTTGTTTAAATGTTATTTATGAATTAATGTGGATGTCTTTTACAACAACTGGGCTCTTGATTCATTGATAACAGTTCATGTATGGCAGACACTACAACAAAAATGACATACAAATTGTAATACAACTCATAATTCAACCATTTCACCTTGTTTTGAGTCACTTGGATTTTCTCTCTGTTATTTGTTTCATAATATACCGTTCCTTAATAGATTGTCTTGTTTCATAATCTACACCTCCTTGTCCATTTCCTGAGTTATTGATAGTGGTCCATAAAAATACTTTTGGGAAGAACGTAGTGGAAGTTCCTTGAGTCATACTTAATATGTTTTCAATGTTGCTGGAAATCCATCCTAGTTCCATATAACCATTTTGTCTAAAATGCTAGCAACTAACTATTTTTTACAGTTTGTAACCATCTTAGCTGCATTTAGACTTGCATTTCTTTTTACAATATTTAGTCTTATTGATGCTAAATCTATATTCATAATTTAAGTTTTCTCAAACTTGAGATTTTACTGGCATTGCTTACGCATGTGCAGCTGCTGCTTCTACCAGTTATTCTCCAACGTTGGTTCTTACATTGCTCCTATCTTTGGTGAGTTTGTAGGAAGCAGGGAGGTCCTTTTTTTTTTTTTAGTTTTTCCTTTTTGTTTATAGATTAAACGTATCATCCAAAGTGGGACAAACTGAGCCCTGTTGTATGATACGAGAACTAAAGTTCGAATCCAAATAGTGCACTTTGTTGAGTGTGGTTAAAATACCACCTGTATGGCTGTATATATTAATTGAAGGTAATCAGCAATTAAATTTCTAGTCAAAGCCTCAAAAGTGCCCGGCCATGTTTACGAACTGCTTGTGCTGGGTGCCGAACTCCTGTTAAAGAATTAGAAGAAAAAAGAGCAGAACTTTGCTGCCATATGATGTGGAAAGAAATTATGTGTTCTTACCCTTTTAATGCATTAGTTGGTGTTACTTTGATTATCTTATTTAGATATTATCTCTTTTTATTTGAGTATGCAGTGGCAGACGACTTGCGTCAGGATACACTTAAATTTGGATCTTTAATTGATATGAATCATTAATTGAAGATTGGTGCCAATATTAATCGTTGAGTACATTAAATCTGGTAAAGTTGTGAGGGAGTTTTGAGGTTTTGACAATCCATATGTAGGCACAACTCAAAGTGGCAGTTTATCGGTTTTTAAAGTTTCCATTATTTGTCCTATCTTGATACTTACACACTTATCAGTAATACTAGATCAAACTATTTTGTTTAATACATTAAATAGGGAAAATTTTGCTTTAGGGCATTCACATACACGTTATATTTATTTAGTTTGTTTAACGTTATAACATCCACCATCTTATAAAAAAACATATGTCTACATACCACATACACATTATATTAATATTGTCATTTTTTTATATTTGTTTTAACATCAACACTCATTATATGTGGGGTCTACATGCCACATATATATTATATTAACATATTCATTTTCTTACATTCATTTTAATATTAATATTCATTATTTATGAGTCCCGTCTACTCATTTATTTTTTTATTTTAAATTAAATAGATATAATTTTAATTTTATTTACGTAATTTAAATGATTATTATTAAAAATAAATAATATTATTATTTTTAAATATATTTATTATGTAAAATATAATTTCATTTTTTTTATTTTTTATTTCTATAAAATACTGAATTTTTCAATTTAGTTTGATTCCGATTTGATTTAGTTTCAGTTTAATTTGATTAGGTTTGATTCCGATCTAACTTGGTTTCAATTTAGTTCTGTTAATTTCATAATATTGATTTAATTTGATTTTGATTTGAATTACCTAAATTGGGTTTGAATTTGATTTTTTTATAAATAAAATCTTATTTTATTATTTATTTTATAACACTTAATAACCAACCAATTTAATTTACGTAAATTTGATTTAATTTGACACATTATAACACTTAATAACCAACCAATGCAGAATCTCTTATTAGTCTTACTTTTGGAGCAGTAGTTTAACAAGTGGGACATATAGATCCAGCAATGAAAGTTTCTTACAAACTGCCAGAATTAGTTCGTATGGCTCAACATCATAAGTAATTCGAACGTTGTAAAACAGTGTAGAAATATAAAGTAGATCACTGCTATCGTGAGAATGGAACCTTCGTTACATGAAAATCCATGCTGTCTCTAACTATCACGCTATCTCCCATGGGCAGGTCAGATCTATTTGTCGAATTGCGAAATAGCCTCGGGTTGCATTGCTATTGTATAACTCGGATAAGTAAATTATAGAGATTTTTATGATGGCTACAGTGATATACATTCTATGATTGAAATATCAATCAGTCCAAAACTAAAGCAGCTACTAAGTGAACCAATTAGAGCAAAAACAATTAAGTGTCAGCTCCATGTTGTCTAAGAAAAGTCTTTCTTTTCATGCTTACCCAACCCGGCCAACCATACTCAGCTCTAGGTAACAATGTTCGGCACTGGAAGAGCACAGGATGAAACAAGAACGAAATATATATAATGAAGAAATCTTGCATCTAAGTCATTTCTTCCACTCCTGGAGTTTGTTTTTTTACCTTTGGAAGGACGCCCCCAATGCAGGAATGGGAATGCTCCAAGGACCCTAGACCTTGTTGGATCAAGATGACAAAAAAAAATTACCCAGGACACTGGAATAAAAAGGTGAAAATAACACTGAGCTTCACGGTAGTGACACAAGAACCTCACCAGTAAGTGGAATGGATGCAAACAGGCTGGGGCAAGTACTTGTGTCAATTGGTCTTCGGGTCATGATTATCCAGAGAAAAGTTGCGTCAGCTACCCCAAACAAGCTTGAAGATGTTCCTGCTGGCTGAAGAGCTCACAGCTTTACTTTTGTTCTTCAGCAACTCCTCCTGACCACGGTGGTCTCCCTCCTAAACAATGAGACGGTGAAGTATTTGAATGCTTTAATCTTTAAGAAAACAAAAATATAGACTGACCAAACATCTCTCTCCTGAACTTATTTTAATAAAACTAATGAAAAACATGACAGCTGCTCATATTTTACAGAAGTCTGCAAACAAGGTGCGTTTGCATTATCAATCATGGGAAGAATTCTTGTTAGCGACGGATCCAAACAGAAATATGAGAGTACTTACCAGCTGAAAGTATGCCTGTGCCAGGGAAAAAACAGTTGGATATAAGCCCACAACAGCAAGAGCAATATCTTCTGTTACCTGAGGAACCTGAAATACCACAAAGCAACTTGAAATGGAAGTGGCACCAAGTGTGCATATAATTAAAAAGAAGAAGAAGAATATATCACCTGCATGAGTTGAAGAGCAAAAACATCACTAACAGTCATCTTTTCAAGATCTAGACATTTATTGACGAATTCCTCATATGAGAGGCAAACCCTAGAGTATCTGACCTTGGTAATGCAGAACTGCTCACTGTAGTATTGCATTATAGATTTTGTGAGATAGCCATATTTTCTCACGGTATCAGCAAAACCACTGGTCCTGTGTACATCAAATCCTTCCAGTATTTCTGTTGTGAAACATCTGAAAATACATGATTTTCTTCAGCTGTGAGATTCTAGTCACTAGTGGGACAAGTAGAAACCTATGGGAACATACAAAAATACTATGATACAGAATGCTATATACAAGGTGTTGTCCAAAACAAACCTGGGTCAATGTGTCATTGAGACACCACCTAATGAGGCAATTAGTCATCAAACCTTCACAATTGCGCTATTTGTACAAAAACTGCATTTGTGCATTTTTTAAAATAAAAAGTGATCTTTGTAACCACACAACTATATAGACTGGAAGACAAAATTGAGCATTCTTTGAGTGGTCAAAATATGCAGTAATACTCAATATGCTACTGCATAATCAATGTGCAAGCTAAGTAGAGTACAGAAAAAATAAAATCAATGTAGCAAAGCATGATAATGTAGGTATTCACGTTGGAATAACAAAGTTGGCTTTATAAACCTAGATGGCAGTATCTTAGGCTACTCACATTTCATAGAATACAGGGAGTTCCCCATGTGAATAAAGGCAATGCAAATTTCACATGATCGTTAATCCGTAAATGTACAAAAATATACTTAACCTTCTTTTGACTCGATCTTCAGTAATGATGAACTTGCTTCGTTTTGCACTTGTATTGGTCTGCAACAAGTCTATTTTCCAAATGAACAGATGAATATTGTTGATGCAATAAATATTTTCTTGTCTTTTTTTATTAGATAATATATATAATCTGCTATACACAAGTCCAACAACCTAACTCGTGCACTCATAAATCTTGTCATTATATAAACTAAAGTAAATTAGGTTGAGGTTTAATGGACTTACATCTGTCAAAGAGGTGTAAATTTAGACAGTTTCTCCTTTTATATAGGAATAGCTCGTTGTCTTCCTCACACAGTGTATGCATCTCCTCTTGTATAGGAATAGTTTGTTCTATTCCTCATACGAACTCCAGGTGGAGAGACAAGGAAATGGAACACTGAGAAAATGAAAGGGAAAAAGAAGGGGGGGGGGGGGGGGGGGGGGGGGGGGGGGGGGGGGGGGGGGGGGGGG
>JBAMIB010343498.1:0-11091 GCA_037177415.1 Kaempferia rotunda | reverse complement strand
GAAGGTAAATTACTTGATCCTTGAGCTTGCATTTGATTCAAGTTACTAGCAAGCTGTCCAATTTGCCTTTCTATGTTTTGAATGGTCATATCAGTCATCTGTTGGTGTTGTTGTAGTTGCACAAGTATTTGTTGTTGTTGCACCATTTGTTGTAGCAAATCTTCCACCTTAAAGTTAGAATTTGAGTGCTAATTTTGGCCATGAAAGTTGTTGTAATTTCCGTGATTCCCATAAGCCTTTGAATGAGAAAATTTTGATGAAAACGGTTGCAGAAAAATTTGATTTTGCCCATGAAATCCTTGCTGAAAATTTTGGTTTTGGGGAAAAGAAGGCTGAAAATTGTGCTGAAAATTTTGGAAACCTTGGTAACCTTGAAATCCTTTACTTTGGTGCTGATTTTGCTGAAATGAGGGCTGATAGGGTTGAATTGCTTGCTGAAAATTCTGATTTGAGGTGATTGTTGGTAAAATGAGTTGTCATACCTCAAATTAGGGTAATCTTTCCATCCCGGGTTGTAAGTAGAATCATGTGGATCATATTTTTGTGAATTTGAAGGTCTAGAAATCACTGTTAATGACTCATCTTGAGTAAGATTAGGGCAACCATGTGTGGTGTGATCTTGATTAGAGCAAATTCCACATCCACCATAAGTCAGCAGTGGAAAAGTAGAAACTGGACCAACATTACACTCTACATTTACAGAAGAATGTCCCATGCCCTGATAAGGTGGAAAAGATTGTCCCATGCTATTTAATGTCATCTTCTTAACTAGAGATATCAATTCCAGCAATGAATTCTTGATTTCCTTTGTTCATTTGAGGCTACTTGGACTTCACCAACTCCTCTAGTAGTTAGGGTTCTACTCCCAAATTACTGTGAATTTTCTGCCATGTTTGAAATCAGCTCCTTTGCTTGGTCTGGGGTCTTGTTCACTAGTGCTCCTTCAGCTGCTACATCAATCATACTTCTATCCATGGAAAGGAGTCCTTCGTAGAAATACTAAACTAACAGCTGCTCACTAATCTGATGCTGAGGGCAACTAGCACATTATCTTTTAAATCTCTCTCAGTAATCATATAAGGTCTCTCCCACAACTTGTTGTATCCCACATATGTTCTTTCTGATGGTAGCAGTCCTCGAGGCTGGGAAGAACTTCTCCAGAAATGCTTTCTTCATAGCAATCCAACTAGTGATGTGTCCAGCTGGAAGATAAAAGAACCACTCCTTAGCCACTCCAGTGAGAGTGAATGGGAATGCTCTCAATTTTATGTCTTCCTCTGAAATCCCCTGAGGCTTCATTGTGGAACAAACTATGTGGAACTCATGCAAGTGTCTGTTTGGATCCTCTCCTGACAGCCCTTGAAATTTTGGAAGCAGATGGATATGCCCTGATCTGAGTTCAAAGTCTGCTGCTACATCTGGATAACTGATACAAGACTGCTTATAGCCCTCATCTGGAGCTGCAAGCTCCTTCATAGTCTTGTTTGCATTGTTGTTCTCTGCCATGGTGCTGACCAACTCTGAAGATCTAGACTCAGGAATTTCTGATGGTCTGTCTTGAATCCTCAGAACTCTGAAAGTCCTCTCGATCTCTGGATCGTAATCAAGCAATTTTTCACCAGAAGACCTGGTCATGCACACAAAAATCAACAAATCAGATACTCAAGTAGATAAGCAATAAAATCAAGAAAGATGTAGAAAAACAAAAAAGAAAATTATGCACACTCTAAATCAAACAAACGATACTAGTTCCCCGGTAACGGCGCCAAAATTTGATATAGCCCAAATCTAAGTGTCACGAATGAGCTAATCAAATTACTAATATTGAAACCCCTCAACTATGCACAGAAATAATGTAGAATAAGGGCCCAGGTCGATATCTCATAAGGAACTAGTAATGGATGTTTGAATTAGATCTAAGAAACTCTTTTTGGTGTTTTCTCGATATGAAATGGGGGTTTTTGGATTTTCTCTAATGAAACCAAAAACAGGAATTTAAAACTATAGCTAAAGCAATATGAAATGGAAATCTAACTAAATTAAGCTAACAGAATTTAAACCTAAACTTACTCTAGCTAAAAACTAAACTAATGCATCCAAAGAAAACTACATTACTCAAAACTAAAGTGAATATGATTGAATTAAACAATTTGCAATAAACTGAACTAAGCAAGTAAATTCAGAATTAAAGCAAGAACAGATCTAAACCCTAAGCAACAACAAGAAAAACTGATCTAAAATGAAACTAAACAACTCAATATCAAGATCGGATTAAAATTCTCAAATCCACGCTGTCACACGTGAATCATCGTTAAGAACACTTAACAAACACATCGGAAATTCTCTCCACACCATCAACACAGCTCCGAGCAGTGCTGAATACGCCAAAGAACTCTTTAACGCATCAAAATCGCCGGATCTGTCTTCTTCGCTGAGGAAATCTGCCGGTTGATGAAGAACTCTTCGTCTGAGCTGGTAGGTTGCTGTAGAGTGTTCAACCACAGTCACTAAGTCGCCGTTATGCAAAGATGGACCGCCGTCGATGATCACCGCCGGTAAAATTCCTTCTACTGTGTAGAACTCTGCACAAATAGAGCAATTCCGCCGCAAACAAAAGGGTTGACACTTCTCAACTATTTCAGCTGAATTCAACCGAGAAGAAGGTTGCTGATGGACGGGAAGATCGTCGCCGATGAAGAGGGCTCACATCCAGATCTGGAGATCGAGAAGGGGCACGCGTCCGCATGAGGAAGAAGAAGAAATCGTGGTGAACAGTGCGCAACCACTGTTCACCACGATCTGAGAAGGCTTTTTACACGGTTTGATGAACCGGGTTTATTTCCTTGGTTAAGCTCGGTTTAGCTCCAATTGGAGCGGTTCAGTGGCAATTTGGTTTGGGTTTAGTCCAATTAGGGTCATGCTCAAAGGAATTAGGTTTGTGGATGAAGTAGTTGAGCTTGAGTCAGATTCGTTGGGTTAAATTAAGGTTCAGTTCAAGTCAATTTGAGCCCAACACCTCCTCATATCAATGAAATGAACCCAATTTTGACTTGGTTGACTTGATTTGACTTGAGCTAACTTGTGTCATCCTCCTACAAAATCAAATTCAAATAATGAGTAATTAATCATGCAAAATTAAGAGAAATTATAATTAGGTCCAAATAAATCTTCAAGTCATAATTTAGACTTAATTCATGTATATCCAAGCAAAGTTAACTCAATGATCAACGAAAAATCATCCAATTAAATGTTCAATAAATGGATTATCAAAAGTCCCAGGGGAAAAGAAGAAATGATAAGTCACATGCCCTAACTTAACTATATATATAGTGTGTACTTTTGTGAGTGAAGAAGATATCTATATCATTTTATTTTTTTTCTGCCCGATTTGATAGAGATCAATTTAGACTTCAAAATCATCATTGATTAAGTTTTATTTCCTCTTAAAATTTTTAATGAAGTAAATCGTGGAAAATTATCCACCATGAAATTTTTTTCTTAATTTTCTTTTCAGTCATCCTAAGAAAATTGGACATACATCTCATTTAAAATTTAATTTTTGTTCCATTTTCTCATGTGTAGTATGGAATATTAAAGATAGATTTAAAGTCTAATTACAAGGATGAAAACTATTATAAAAAATAAATGTTGTGAATTTTTTCTTTCAATCCTCCTTATTATTTTTTTTATCAAAGTAATCGTACTTTTATTTTTATAATTATTATTTGTGTCCATATTAACTTTACGTAGCTTCAAAATATCTAATGATTTTATTTAAATTATGTTTGAGATTCTAATAATTTGTTAAAAGGTGGAGAGGGAAATTGGTGGATTTTTTTAGGGTAAAAATTTAAAAACAAAGATTATTGTTTTTAAAAATCATTTAGAAATAATATTCGGATTTAAAAATCACCACATCTCACGAAATTCAACCCTTCACATGGTCAGGTGCGATCAACCTCATGTTCTATTGCAGCAACACGGGGCACCAGCTTTGCCTATTTGATAATTGATATTGCTACTAATTTAATTTAACTTCTTCTTGCTTTTTTGGCCTTCTTTTTCTTCCTTTCCGTCGAAGGAAGCCGACTTGTTCCTCGTTGGTTATCCGCAGAGAGAAGCGCCAATCCTCACACCCGAAGAAGTAAAAACTAAAAGGAGTCATCTTTGAGGGGGAGAAACACAGAAGGAGATAAATTTACCTGTTTGATGTCCGGCATGGGGAGCGAGGGTGAACCGGCGAATCTCCTCCTGCCCTACCTCCAAAGGGCCGACGAGCTCCACAAGCACGAACCGCTCGTCGCCTATTACTGTACTTCGATTGACTCCTCTTTTACTTTTTCTGGGAGCAATTCTCATTGCTTCTAACCCTAGGTTTGTCCCTCTTTTACTTTTAACCGATGGGTTTTTTGCAGGTCGATTGTACGCAATGGAGCGAGGACTGAAGATCCCACAGAAAGACACACGACGACCATCAATTCCCTTCTTATTTCCCTCATGAAGCAACTTGAGAAGGTACTAATTTATCCTTCTTCTGTTCTTTCTGATTGAATTATGATCGGATAAAGGTTGTTAGTGATGCCTGTTGGTTATTCTGAAAAATGTTTGTTCTTATGTTGGAATTGAGGATTTTGATTGTTTGAGGAAGAATTTCCAATTTTTTTGTTGATCAAGCAACACTATAATTTGAACTGGGGATAATGGAGTTATTGGCCCCTTCATTACCGCTTTGCTTTGCTATGTCGCCAAATTCGTCCAAATTTAAAAAGGATTTTTGATCATTGAATAAAAATTTAGTGAAATTGGAACCATTGTTTTTTTAATTAGTAAAATTTCCTGAATTTGTAGCTCAATTGTTGCCTTACCTTGCTGGTATCATGAGAAGTTTTGATCCGTGACTAATTGCTACCAATCTTTTTATATTTCAATTCAATTACAATAATATACATGATATGTGTACATATAAACCCACATACCCAAAACAAAAACTATTACATATACACTGGGATAAGTCTTTTTTATGTGTGTATCCCATATCCTTTTAGGGAATTGTTATGCTTTTATATTTTACATTATCTTCTATAATACAATAAATATTTGATTTCATTTCGAATCAATTTATTCTGTTGGTACCCAATTACTGGGATCTTATTATCATAATAACAGATAGAAGTTTGGTAAATTTTAATATTTTATATAAGACTCCATAAATGTAAGTGAGGAAATTTTATAGGAATATTTTATAAATCATTTTTGTTTATGCCTATTGTGAATTTGATCATGTGTCAAAAATGTCCATTCCGTTATCTCATTTCAGTTCATACGTATGAAATACGTTTATTGGGTTGGCTAAAATTTCTGATGATTCAGTAGGCAAAATGTACACTCCATCATTGTGAAATTGCTCCATTTGATTTGATAAATATGAGCTACGATTTTTGATAAAGGGTATACTTAAATTTATGATCCTCTAGAATGATGAAATGAGGGAATGTCTAAAATACCTTAATTTAGTCATATATAATTTGAGACATTTTGTAGGCTAGTTAATGAGGGCTTGATTGAAGAATTTCATAAGTTTTGAAAATTGAAGACACAAATCAAGATATTGAATTTAAATTGATTGTAGAATTATATCAATTGATAGTTGCTTCAATAAACAAAAGCCTAGATTAACTAAAAAATTGTTATGTATAATCACTTATATATTCTTCTGAATTATAAGTACCTGTGGAATTAATTTGCAAAGCTAATTGAGATATGCAAGAGAAAATATTTTTTATTAGAAAAGGAATATACTATGATTTGAAATATCATTCTATGCACCGGATAGTATTGTTGAAACATATAAAGGAAAGTCCGGAGCACGAAGCTTATGTCAATACAGGTCCCGGGGAAGGGTCAGACCACATTGGGTCTATTGTCAAAACGTATCATTCTGATAAATTATCAAAATCCAATAGCAATCAACATAGGCAATTTCTGTATATCAAACGTGCTGATGAGTTTATTGTAGTTTATTTCACTAAATTTTTTTATTTTTATTTAATTATTGAAAAATTATTTTTACAAGTCAATAATTTAAATGGAAGAAGATTGAAGTAGAATTTATATGAATATCCCAATAAAAATTGATGAAATAATAATTAGAACCCTTTTAATTCAATTCAATTAGTGCTAATTGATATAGTCCTACTGAAAATAAGTAAAAAATCTATGTGAAAAAGATTACAATGGGTAAAACATCTCTAATTTTGTCTTGGCATGCATTAATACATGACAAAACATGTAGAGTATCAACATAGTATAATCTGAAAAAATTAAATTCAATTGCCTATCAAACTGTTATACATACTTTTTTAAATAAATAAACAAAGTGAAAAGGCATTAAAGGAATATAACCTCATCTTAGCATACTTTAATGTATATGCCAAGGTGTGTTGACTGTTAGCACAACATGGTGGCATTAATGATCGAGATCTAAACTTCAACATGAAATGATACTTTAAATCTGTCCTTTCTCTTGTTGTATAGCTTCCTTCTTTTTATTTTTTGTCATCTCCTTCCTCCCTTCATCTCTAATTCATTAGTAACACCATACGTTGACACTCTACTATCTACTAAAATTGAAGTTAAAACTAAAACTCCAACATGACTTGAGATTTTAAACTTGTAATAAAAAATTATGATCAATCAAATATGACAAAGTCTTGGTGTTTACTATCGTTCAACATAAGACCTTAATGGAATTTTTGTCTTTACTTACACCATAATATTGAATAGGGGGATGGGTAGGAAAATCAATATTAGAGATAGAAATAGGAATATGAAACCATGTGAGTTAGAAAACAACCATACAAGTTTATAACCTCTAATTTTCCTCCTCAATATATATTAAGCAGGACACACAATCAATTTAGTATATCTGAAAGTCAATTTTCTTATAGTACAATTAACAGTGATTGGTTCCATATGATTCTTGAAAGAATTTGTAATCATCTAGGAAGACTTCAGTCTCAACCGGGCAATAAGGAAGCAATATAACAAGTTATTACTTCTATCCTCTTGGCTTCTCTTTCTCTACTAGTGATCATGATTCCTTATCCTCAATGATTGCAACAATTGGTATTAGAGCTAACTATGAGATATGATTTTCAGAGTTCCCATATAGTTCATAAAAGATTTTGCACAAGGATATATTGAGTAAAAAATTTGATTCCAGAGATTAGAACACTGATCGAAATGAAAGTCATTTCAGCCGTCCCTCATGTGATGTGTTACGAAGAGAATTGCAGCGGTGATGTTTGCCCTCCTTCCTTGTTACAAGTACCAACTGTTCTTCCTTCCTACCTACGCGTCCCTATTTGAGGCAATTTCTGCTCTCTTTTTTTTCTGCTCTCTTTTTTCTCTGCTCGTATCACCCCTCTTTTCTCTCTATCTTTTTATCTCCTGCTCTTGGTTTCTCTTTCTCCTTCCTCTACTACCACTCATGGTTCCTTGTTATCGATGATTAACTGATTGTAATAAAACACTCTTATTTCATTTCATGTGGTATTGATATGTTTCTCATAAATTTGGCACTACACCAGTATGCCATCTTCTATCATCTCTTTATCTTGTACTTAGGCATTATGGTGCTATATATCTTCAAATACTGTCATGGCATGTTTCTACTTTATGTGGAAGGATAGAATATGCAATGAAACTGAACTAAAAAGGTTAAAATCACAAACAATTGAGAGTTTGTGACTTTACAAATTACATGAAAATCTACAGCTTTATGGCCTACAATTTATGACCTTTGAGATAAGAATGTTGAGATGGGTGCTTCATTTACTAGAAGAAACAAGTACAAAAGATGTATTCAGAAAAAAATAGAGATAGTATTGGAGATTAAATAAGAAGAACCATGAATATTGCTGTTGACATCGGAGACTGAGAAGGGAAAATGTAGAAATGAGATCTATAATGTATTATTGGAAAAGATAATAGATCAAAGAAGATTAACATCTGGGTATTTGTGATGGAACTTGTTAAGATGTCAAAGTACATAAGGTAACATATATAATATACATCAAATATATTACTTTTCTTATTAGTATAATAAAGCAAATATTATCTTTTTGTTGGATCTAGATCTGCTTGTGCACTTTGCAATTTAATTTAGCATTGATTTCTTAAGTTTTCATACTGACGACGATAAGAATTATCATTTGAACATTGTTGAGTATTATTGGAGAGAAATGTCACCTCATAGTTTTGTCTTACTAATCTTTGTTGTCTATCATTATATATATACATTTATATATAATTGAGGACTAGAAAGAGAAATGTGCATAATACTGTAAAATTGTAGGATCCAACTTATCTGGTGACTTCTAACTGACAATTAATAATTTACTTTTACAATCATGTTATTCTAATATCTGAAGAGAATCACCATTGAATTTTTGTTTTAATACTCTATTTATATTTTGGATGATAATTTGTTTCATTTTGATTCGGATTCTTTGATTTTGCACAGGACAAAAAGTCATTGCAATTAGGGCATGAGGACAACCTTTATGTGGAGGGTTTTGCATCAAATCTTTTTGCAAAGGCAGATAAGCAAGATCGTGCTGGTCGTGCAGATCTGTATGTGAAGGAACATGTCTCTTTATCATTTTCTTATCTACCTATCTATCTATGCATATCTATTAAGACATTTCACTAGTTTTTCTTAGTCTCAGAATGGTTGGGAAATTAAGTACTAGTAGTATTACAGGAATACTGCAAAAACTTTTTATGCTGCAAGTATCTTCTTTGAGATACTATATCAATTTGGTGAACTTCAGCCTGAAGTAAGTTTTGCACTTTGCCATTTTATAAAGAACTATGTTTATGGTTCAATATGAGCAAGCAGACTAATTCTGATCATACTGGACTTTCCAGATTGAGCAAAAACAGAAGTATGCAGTTTGGAAAGCTGCAGATATAAGGAAAGCTCTTAAAGAAGGATGGAAACCTAAACCAGGTCCTCCGGGTGGTGATCCTGATCAATCAATTTCCTCAGGCTCCTCAAGCTACACTTATGTATGTTCTATCACCTGTATTTCATATCCAAATAAAAAAAAAAAAATGTTTCCTTTCTATGAATCATAGCATAATGTTGTGGAGACAGCTTTTCTTTTGCTTGATTGGCCTAATAGTGTCATCCTTTTTTTTTTATCCTTTTTCAGGGCATACAACCAAGTGAAGGATCGCCATCTAGTCAGCAATTTGACAATGCATCGCCTCAGCATATACATAAGGTCAATTTGAATGTGATTTGTGCATTGCTTGCTACATATTCTTGCCCACAGAATTGTTCAACCTCATCTATTCATTCTTTTTTTTTTCTTTTCCTGTACAGAATTCAGGAGGAAATGAGCATTTTGTGGATAATTATATAAATGCTGATTTACCCCCTCAGAATACTGATGAGCCACAGAGTTTTAGTCAGGCACCATCCTCGTACCCAGGTCATGAATATCCTAACGGTATTCACCCTGTTCAACCAACCAGCCAGCTTGAGTATCCTGATTACTCTAAAAATTATGAGCATCACTCCTATGGAAATGAACACCAACACATCCCTCAAAATTCGGAAGAAAATCTAAACCCTACTTTTTCATATCCCAATTTTCAGTCTTATCCAAGCTTCCATGATAGCACCTTCCCTGCGGCCCCTACTCATCAGTCTTCTTACAACCACGGCCACGATAGCACCTTCCCTTCTGCTCCTACTCATCAGCCTTCATACAACCATGATAATGATACTACCTTCCCTTCTCCTCCAACTCATCAGCCTACTTACAGCCTCCCCCAAGGACCTGCAGTTTACTCTCACCAATCTGCTCCTGTTCAACATTATGCATCACCTGTGCAGTACACTTCTAGCAGTGGCCAGCTCAATCATGGGGTACAAACTGTTCCATCCTCTGAGAGGTACAAGTACGATAGCAATTATCAACCATCTGCTGAGAAAATTGCTGAAGCTCACAAAGCAGCAAGGTTTGCTGTTGGAGCACTTGCATTTGATGACGTGACATGCCGTGGATCACCTACGTCGATCGCTTGAACTTTTGACCAATCCTTCGTCTGAAACTAATTAGTTTGTGTCTGTTAGGGTTGGTTATAATTAAATCTCAGTACTGTTCTGGTTGTTGCTTCGTTTGCTACTTGAGATCTTTTTGCTACCTCTGCATATTTCCTGCCCATCTTTTGATTCGTGTGAAATGTCATTTTAAATACCATAACGGCTTCTGAAATAGTATTCTTAAATCTGTCTATATACTCGTGTATTTAATCTGACCTAAATATATTGTGGGATTGGCTGCAATCGTTACGTTCTGTACTTTTGTTTTCTAGAAGCAGATGGCTAAATTACAAATTTGATGATATCTCAATTCCCCTAAAGGACTCCATTCTTCCAGTAGTTCTAAGGCAATTGGCAAATGTGCTAAACGACGGACAAAGTATCAAAATCCTCTAATTATCGAAACTGATACTGTTTGAGCCGAGTCTATCGGATTGTTTTGCCAATTATTTCTTCCCTTGGGTGCTTTGTTTTCATTTTTTTTTTCTTTTTCTTGTGATTAAATTTCTTAAACAAGTCGGCTGATTTAACTAAATCGGTTGGTCGTTGATCCGGGTAAAGAGAATCTAGTCAACAGAGTAGCCATGTTAGCATAATCAGGTCAAGAATGGTCAACAAGGAGGCCACATCATATTCAAGATAGGCGAGCATCCCGCCGATCTAGTGAGAGTGAAGCACTTAGTCGGTCGTCCGGAGGGCCTCCTCTGGAGAATTGAGGAAGTAGACCGATTGGATCTGCTGAGTCACATGTCCGTTTGGAGGTCAGACAACTCCACTGGATAAGCTCCATTCCAGAAGGAAAGTTATCTCTTCTAGCCGTCGACTGACAATCCATCCTACCGGATGGCACTCTGAGGCGTCTCCAGTTGCACTAACGATGAGCCGCCAGTCGACAATAGTCTCGCCAAGGCACAGTGGCCGATCGGCACATACCAGTGCGTGACATCCGATCGGACCAACAGACAAAAGTCCTT
>JBAMIB010343175.1:0-11093 GCA_037177415.1 Kaempferia rotunda | reverse complement strand
ATCAGTTTGAAAAATTGAATATATATCATTTTTTCTTATAATCACATTTGTCATAGTTATGGTATTGACTATTGTTTATAGAGTACAGGATATGCCACAGTATTGCCATTAGTTGTCCTATTTACTCCAACTTTATAAATTATTTTATTTTATAATTTATCAACAAATTTAAAATTATTGTTAAATGGGATAAAATTTATTATGTTTTTTGTTTGTCGATGGGCTATAAATCCATAGATTATAGGATTCATATGATATAATTTTTTATCTGATGTGGATCGAAATAATCACAATAAAAATTATACTATAATTATTCAAACACGCAGTGATCCTATCAATATGATTGTAAATGAATTGAACGTTCGTTAACAAGTTTTATATTAGACTTGGTAAGAATTTATTTTTGTTCATTTAATACACATAAAAGCGATTAAATAAACAAACTTAACAACTCGTTTACCTAAATTTGTTAAGATTCATAAATACGTTCGTGAACAATATTCGTAAACAACATTTATGAACAATGGTCATGAACACCGTTCATAAACAATATTTATGAATCATATTTATTAATAAAATTTTTATCAATATACTAAATAAACATTTTAAAAAAAAATAAATAACTTTAAATTTACATGCTCAATGATTTAGCTCGAACTTATCAATATACTAAGTTTTAATTGAAAATTTGATAACATATAGATAATTCAACTCAAATCAAACTCAAACTTATTAAAAATAAACTAAGATAAACTTAAATAGTCATTTTAAGAAATTAACTTTAAACTCGACTTAACTACCTTATCAACTAACTTTAGAACACTCTAAAATTTAACTGGACTTACTTTTTTAGGGCCCTGTCTATCAATCGGCACTGTCTCAAATCCAACCAAATTTTGTCTAGAGAAATCTGTGAATATAAAATTATTTTCTGTCGAGAAATGCTTTTAAAAAATCATTTAAAATCATTTGTTGCATTCTGCAATGAGCATCCGCATAGAATATTCTTGACACACTCATGTTTTTTAACTAATTATTTAAAATTTCAAAATAGTCAGAATATTCCTTTTTAAAAAATAATTATTCACTTAATTTTAGATAAAATTGGCAATAATTTAAAATTTTGTGAATGTATTTTATTGTGCAGAAAAATGGGACCAAAAATGGAAAATTAAATGGAGGAGGAGGGTGTTTTTTTTTTGGTTTAAATAAATATATAAAAAGGAATTATTTGTGAGTTTGGTTAGTTGATAATGCGGTTGGGGCGAAAACCGACTCGCTGAGTGCACGGGCACCTGCGGGAGCGGCGCAAGAGGAGGGAGGGAGGAAGAGGGCGAGGAGGAAGCTCCTTGGTACTGGACTACTCACCGTAGCGCGATCCTTCTCCGTTGAAGTCGGTGAGAACCGCCTCCTTATCCGTCGCCTCTTATACTTCTTTCTTTTCTCCAGGATTGGGCTGTGATTTTGGACGTAACTAGTTTGGAACTCCTTGATCTAAGAGATTTAGGCTCGGTGGAAGATTAGGTGTTCGGATTTGAAAAAAGATTTTGCATTTTTGATTTCGGTTCGATTTTTGACGTGAGAGTTATGTTTGTTTGGGTGAAAAGTAATTCCCCGTCGCTGCGTAGTTGTCGAACTTCATTTCTATCAATAATTTCACCTTTAGCTTTCTAAAACTTGGAATCTTTACTCGTTGGAAGATTAGGTGTTTGGATTTTCGATTAAAAGTTTAACGTTTTTTTTTTTTTGGCGAGTTCCCTGATTTGCTTTCTATTTTTGACTTGAAGTGGAGTATTTCTCTAGAACTTGAACTTTATAAAATTAATACTGTGTGGTTAAGAAGGTTGTCTGTTTTATTTCCAACGATAATTTTGGCTTTAGTGTTCATCTGTAAAATCTTTTGGGCGCTGGATGTGTGTTTTTTTAGTACTTTTCATAATTGGTCGTAGATGTTCAATTGGTTTGTGAGACTAAAATCATCGCTTTGTGTTCCTTTTTGAAGTGACTTGTGGACTGTTTGCCATCTGATGTTAATTGAACGCAGAAAGCAAAAAGGTGTCATCTACGATTTCATTTCCATAGAGAAAAAGGCGTTGAGGATCATGGCTACTGGCACAGTTCCTTCATCGATGGCTGGTCTGTGGACTAGGGACCGCCACTTCTGTTTTGCAAAGAGCGTAGACTTTGCTAAGATTGTTTGTCTTCCTGAGAATCAAAATTTGATGCCTCGGAGAAGAAATGTGTCTATGATTAGGAATTCTTCCAAATCTAGCTCAGACATTGTGGAGCTGGAGCCTACATCAGAAGGAAGTCCTCTCCTAGGTATAATATGATTCTCTCTCGTCCATGTTGCCAATTGTCCATCATAAGTCCTCATCTTTCATACACTGATCAAATCTGGTGCCCTTGCAACTCGATAAATGGAGACAGTTTTCATTTTTGTGTTAATGCAGACTAGCATTTGTTTCCTTTTTTGTTTTAGGAATGGATTCTTTCATTCATTGATTATAATCTATAACTTTGGTTGAATAACTGATTTTAAAAATGAATTTTAAATCAGTCGCTGATTATTAATGGAACTAACTCCTGTTTTACATCTCTCTAGTTCCCAGGCAGAAGTATTGTGAATCAATTTACAAGACTGTAAGGAGAAAGACTCGTACTGTGATGATAGGGAATGTGGCTTTAGGCAGTGAGCACCCCATACGAGTTCAAACTATGACCACTTCAGATACCAAGGATGTGGACAAGACTGTTGAGGAGGTCTGCTTAAGTATAAGACCAAACTTTGCTATTGATTAACACTGAGTCCTATCTGGAATGCTTAAATTTCTAGTCTAAGCTAATCAATATATTATTTGAGATGAAAGTTGATTGAATGGAGATATCTTTTAGTTTGTTTTCTCTTTTATCTTCTTCATCAAGTCTTGTCACTATAATTAGCATTTAATGTATTTTTCATAATTTAAAAATCTTTCAATTAACCTAAAAGGTACAGTTGGTCCAACTAGTGCTAGCAATCTTCAGACATTATTTATTCTCATGCCTCTTTAATCTTGAATTGACAAAAAGAGAGTGAAAGTATCCCATTTGTCTTATATGTGTACATAATTTCTTATCTTGTAATCATGAAAATGATGATGCGAAACCCCCTCCAGAGTAATGGATACTGCAGTATGCATGTAATAAGAATGCATTCATATGATTCGGAGGCTCCATATCGCCTTACCATTTGCTCTGTACTATACCCCTAATTTATTACCTACTTCCTTTGCAAATATAAAATAAATTGTTGCTATTGTTACTATGGTTTGCCATTACTTGCTTAGTCTTTATCAACAGTTTATCATTTTTCACATAATAAAATGCATGTTTATTATCTCACCGGTGTTTATATCTTTCCTTAATTTCTCTCTTAATGTTCTCCAGTAGATGCATTTCTTTCCAATGAATGTGGGTGAATCTAATTATTGACACGACATTTGCTAGGTAATTAGAATTGCAGATACAGGTGCAGATTTGGTTCGGATAACAGTTCAAGGGAAGAAAGAAGCAGATGCTTGCTTTGAGATTAAGGACAAACTTGTCCAGAAAAAGTAGGTCCTGCATTTTTTCCGCAGTTGTGGCAATTGTATAGCATTCAAAAATCTTTCTCTGATTTTCCCATGAATCCAGTTACAACATCCCTATTGTCGCGGACATTCATTTTGCACCAGCGGTTGCACTTAGAGTAGCTGAGTGTTTTGACAAGATTCGAGTCAACCCAGGAAATTTTGGTCAGTTAACTTACAGCTAGAAGAACAAATTGCCACCAAATGCGACAGTGATAGCTAAAACAATTTTTCTGCAGCTGATAGGCGAGCCCAATTCGAGCAGTTAGAGTATACTAATGAAGAATATCAAAAGGAGCTTGAGCATATTGAGCAGGTTTTGAGAATTAGTTTGACCTATTTTTTCCTGCTTTTTGAATAACTAAAAGTTCATTAGTCAGATTGCAAATTAAATATCTTTTCCTTTATTATCCAGCAACGGATTTACTTCTAGGAACAAATTGAATAATTATATTTAGATATCTAAATCAAAATTGAAATTTTTTAATGTTATTCTGCTTTAATGTGTATCATAAAACTATCTGCTATTTTTTTTTTCATGTTGAGAACTTGAAATCCCACTTCATTCAATGATTCTATTTCTTACTGTAATATTTTACTGTTGTTGCTGTTTTATAGTACCATATTATTCAATATTTGCTTCATCTTTTGTTCATTTTCCATCTCAGGTCTTCAGTCCATTGGTTGAGAAATGCAAGAAGTATGGTCGAGCAATGCGAATTGGGACAAATCATGGAAGTCTTTCTGATCGTATAATGAGCTACTATGGAGATTCTCCAAGAGGAATGGTTGGTACTTTCGTTTGTAAGCTTCAAACTGACTATTTTTCTAGAAGAAGCTAAAACTGAATGACTTTCTGTTTTCGCAACAGGTTGAGTCTGCCTTTGAGTTTGCAAGGATATGCCGGAAGCTTGACTTCCATAATTTTGTCTTCTCAATGAAAGCAAGTAACCCAGTCATCATGGTTCAAGCTTATCGTTTGCTTGTGGCAGAGAGGTATGTTCAAGGTTGGGATTATCCTCTGCACTTAGGGGTTACTGAAGCTGGAGAAGGAGAGGATGGGAGGATGAAATCTGCTATTGGTATTGGGACTCTTCTTCAGGTTCCTTCTTTCAACCAACCAATTTTTGGATAAAATCTTTATGTTCCACAATGAAAAACTCAAACTATACATCAAGTGAGCTTTTGGTTTGGCTAAATGGATAGCCTAAATCATGGTCGAGTTGAGGACCCTAAGAAGAGATATGCTTAACTCAGCCAATTGCTCTGTCATAGGCTCATACCTGTTGTATATGAATTCAATCATATCCTAGTGGAATTGTAAAGAAAGATAAAGAAAATAATCTAATTATAGATGTAAATTTGTTCCAACTTCCAACAATACAACTAAGAGACTTCCTACCCCAACACACACACACAAAAGAAGCACAATGCCTGATTTGTTTTGTGGAAAATAATCATTCTTTTGTCGATTTTTTTTTGCTTGAATAATTTAGCAATATAAGTTCAGAGTTCAAATGGAAGAGTTGTACTTGATCAAATAAAGTTACTTGCAATGAATTTTTGTATTGATAGTGAAGTAATGTTCTTGCACATCTTTCCTTTATTTTTCAACAGGATGGTTTGGGTGATACAATCAGGGTGTCCCTGACTGAACCACCAGAGAAAGAGATTGACCCTTGTAAAAAGTTGGCTAACCTTGGCATGCAAGCTTCAAATCTTCAAAAAGGAACTGTATGGTGACTTCCATCATTTTTCACCAATCCTTGATTAAAAACTAACTGCTAGAGCCTAGAGGAATCATTATATTATGCCGTGTCTAACTGTACTTATGGACTATTGCCATCGAAACCTAACTTCTACCACGCAAAATTTAAACTAGGTTCCTTTTGAGGAAAAGCATAGACGATATTTTGACTTTCAACGTAGAACTGGTCAACTTCCAGTACAAAAGGAGGTTAGAACTTCTATTCTCAGTTCGTTACATCAACATGTGAAGAAAGCTTTCTGAATTATGGCACTTTGTATAGAGCGAGGAAGTGGACTACCGAGGCGTTCTTCATCGAGATGGTTCTGTTCTTATGTCAGTGTCTTCGGATATTCTGAAGGTAGATAATAAATGCCACTTCCATACACTTATGTATGGTTGTATATTTTCTATACTAGTGCTGCACCAGCTTACTTTGCCTATTTAGATCCTGAATTTGCTTCTGACTATTTTCAGAAACTATGTTGATTCCAAGTTTCAGAGAACACCTACATTGATGATTTTGCTAATCTAATGATCTGAGAATTTGTCAAATACTTAAATCATATAGATTCAAATACTAAATTAGTATCTCATGCATTGTCTATTTTATTTGCATGCTGCATCTACCTTCCGCTTTATCTCATGTTGCAATTTTCTTTTAACAGACGCCAGAACTTTTTTACAAGTCTCTCGCAGCAAAGCTTGTGGTTGGAATGCCTTTCAAGGTTTGTAGTTATCAACTGCAACTTCCATGCTTGAAGTTCACCCAGAACACCTACAAGGACTGTGCTGAACTTTTTGTGATTTCCAGGATCTGGCAACAGTGGACTCTATTCTTCTTAGAGATCTTCCTCCTTTAGAAGATGCTGCATCTGTAAGCTCTCAGTTAGTTGATTTTGTCCGTGTTTCTAAAAGTAAGAGCATGACTCGTATTCCTTAACTTTGTCAGAGGTTAGCTCTCAAAAGATTGATTGATATAAGCATGGGCGTTATAATTCCATTATCCGAACAGTTGACAAAACCACTTCCTAATGCAATTGCCCTTGTTAACCTCAATGAACTTTCAACTGCCGCTCACAAGCTTTTGCCAGATGGTAACATATGGATTTCATCAATCAACTCTTTTTTGCTTCTTTCATTCAAGTCTGTACTTTACTTTCTGATGTACTTTTTTTGTAGGCACTCGATTAGCTGTAACCATACGTGGTGATGAACCTTATGAGGAACTAGATATCATCAAGAATGTCAGTGATATCACAATGTTGCTACATGATCTTCCATTAAGTGAAGAAAAGCTCAGCAGAGTTCATGCAGCAAGAAGGTAAATGTTCATAATATAGAAATAGCCATCTAGCTTCACAACAATTTGACAGTCATGCAACTTTCTTTTTCCCTTTCAGGTTGTTTGAGTATTTGGAAGAAAATTCTCTCAACTTTCCTGTTATCCACCACATCCAATTTCCTAAAGGAATTGATAGGTTAGGTTAAATTGCGACTTCGACGATACTAGAGTGAATTTTTGGAACTTGCAATTGTTACCTATTATTTCTCATTCTGCTGCTCCTCCATTTGACAGAGATGATCTTGTGATTACTGCCGGGAGCAATGCTGGTTCTCTTTTAGTTGATGGGCTCGGAGATGGTATACTACTCGAGGCTCCTGATCAGGAGTTCGAGTTCCTAAGGAACACATCCTTCAACTTGCTCCAAGGTTGCAGAATGCGCAACACGAAAACCGTAAGCGATCGATACATATCAACGATTACTTTCCATTGTGATTTGAAAACTAGTTACACCAACTATGTTTCAGGAGTATGTGTCCTGCCCATCTTGTGGAAGGACACTCTTTGATCTCCAAGATGTCAGTGCTGAGATCAGGTCAAAGACTTCACACCTTCCCGGCGTGTCGGTAAACTCCTCAGCTCTTCCTGCTTCTGGAATTGCACTACCAGTCCAATTAGATGCTTTGGCAAATGCTCTACTCTCATCGTCTCCTTTGCAGATTGCCATCATGGGTTGCATAGTGAATGGACCAGGAGAGATGGCCGATGCAGACTTTGGTTACGTCGGCGGCGCGCCTGGGAAGATTGATCTTTATGTTGGAAAGGTAACATCTTTTTCGTTCTTTCACTTCCCTGCTTTCCTGAAATCGCATCAATCACCTCTCGATAACTTTGAGCAATTTCTTAGACTAAAATCTCCAATATGTTTATGATCTTTGTGTGGCAGAATGTGGTGAAGAGAGGTATTGCAATGGAGGATGCAACTGGTGCTCTAATTCAGCTCATAAAGGACCATGGCCGCTGGGTTGATCCACAAGCTGAAGAGTAGATTCAAGACTCCACCATGAAAATAAATGTAAATGAAAAATTCTCTTCAAAATCAAAACATTGTTCATGGCAAATATGTACGAACAGCTATAGGTAATTTTGTAGTATAGATATTGATGAAGAAGATGGTGCAATACTAATTGAGATCTTCATTCAGTACTTACGTCGAACACTTGCTCTGCTCTACGCTGTCGCCGGTGGAACTGAGCGTCAGCAACGGCCGCATGTCTCGAGCAGCTCCACCTCGGAGGGATGGGAGAAGGCAAACATCGGGGTATATCCAACTCCCGGCCGTCGCCCTCCGCCGACGTCACGATTCAATTTCTGTATTTCGGTTGCCGGAAGAGCTACGCCACTTCGCTTCATCTGATCAGAAGATCCAACTGCTGCTGCTGCGGGTCAAACTTCGCGTGCTGGATCAATCGAACGTGAGTCACGGGACGCAGGTCCCGTAACCAGGCTGCTGCTGCGAGGGCGGCGTTGACTGACTGATTGACCCTGCGCGGTTTCTCTCCGGTCAACGCCAAAGCGCCTCGCGCCAGAATCTCTACGGCGTTTGTGTGATAAACATGCGGCGATCGCCACAATCGACCCAACTGCAACTCAAGCGCACCAAAAGCTTCCTTCTTCCTTGGAATTGGTGAGGTGCGCTTTCTTCGCTTCTTCTTCTTCTTCTTCTTCACTTGTTTTTCCTCTTTGGATTGCTAAAGCATTTGCATTTAATCCTTAGATTTTGTTAGCTCATTGCTCATGAATTCGATTTATAGTCCCATGAAAGGAATGAAAAAGGACTCATTTATTTTCCTTTTCTTGCTCTATCTATCTCTTGTTTTTTTGTTGATCAAGGAACAGTTGGTAGTTTGATCATAGTTAATTACAGGACAACGCAATAGGAGTTGTCGAATTCTATCGACAAACTAATAGAATTCTCCTCACAGGTTTGAAGTGGGGAAAAAGGGTCAGGGATCATGGCCACTGGAACAGTTCCTTCATCGATGACCGGTGTGACTCGCAGCCTTGGCCTTGCGAAGAGTGTGGACTTCACGAGGATTGGTTTTGCTCCCGAGCAACAAAGAATGAAGCCTCGGAGACGAATTGTTTCTGTGATTAAAAATTCTTCAAAATCTGGCTCTGACATTGTGGAGCTGGAGCCTGCCTCAGAAGGAAGTCCTCTCCTAGGTACAAATATGATTATCCCTCTAGTGTATAGATAGATATATTTGTTCTCTTTAGTCATCCATCTTTATAGCGTATAAAGGATTTCTATTAGTCGATCGTAAGTCTAACGATACATGGAACACCATTGTTACCTTTGTGATGTTTTCCAGTGAGTTCATTCCTTCTGTAAGTTTTAACTTGTTTTTTTTTTTTAATCTATCTAGTTCCCAGGCGGAAGTATTGTGAATCCATACACAAGACTGTCAGGAGAAAGACTAGGACCGTGATGGTAGGGAATGTGGCCCTTGGCAGCGAGCATCCCATACGAGTTCAGACGATGACCACTTCCGATACCAAAGATGTCGACAAGACCGTCGAGGAGGTTTGCTCACAGTTTACCGATCATAACTTTTCTAAGGATAAGTTTATCTGTAGATAGTTCAAACTGACAATCGAAGGAATGACGATAGGTTTTAGATTCCTTTATCCTTTAGCTTGTTTCACTGATGTTCTAGGGGGGTTATGCATTTTCCTTTTCGCTGAAATTAGCATCGTGCCTCATTGACCTACGAATTGTTGAATCCAAACCGATCAATATTTCCAACATATATAACCTAGTTATAAACGGGTTGAACCATTTATAACTCGGACATATTTTGCTGAAGCACAAAATTGAGAGCTTAACTGCTTAAGCCTTTCGACTAGATGCTATTCTTTGTACAGTATTTCTGAAACTAAGTATGTTCTCTTGCCAGGTTATGAGAATTGCAGATAGAGGAGCCGATTTGGTTCGAATAACAGTTCAAGGGAGGAAAGAATCGGATTCGTGTTTTGAAATTAAGAACAAACTCGTCCAAAACAAGTAGGTCTTGTATTTTTAACTTTGCTGCATATGTACAAACTTCAGAAAACCTTCTTGTATTAGTTATATTCATTCTCATTTCTGTTGAACCCAGTTATAATATTCCTCTTGTGGCGGACATTCATTTCGCACCTGCAATTGCGATGAGGGTAGCTGAATGTTTTGACAAGATTCGTGTCAACCCGGGAAATTTTGGTCAGTTATTATACTGTTTTAACTTTGAAGAAGAAAGAAACTGTTAACTTTGAATTGATAGTTAAAACACTTTCTTTACAGCTGATAGGCGAGCACAGTTTGAGCAGTTAGAGTATACTGATGATGAATATCAAAAAGAGCTTGAGCATATCGAAAAGGTTCGGATAATTGCCACTTATAGTCTCATTTGAATCTGATTCAAAGTTGAAACTCATGAATTTCTCGTGAAATCCTTCTGAGATTACTGAATCCTACTATCCTGTGAAGTTCATCATATGTTCATCTTCCTGGTCAGGTCTTCACTCCACTGGTTGAGAAATGCAAGCAATATGGACGAGCAATCCGAATTGGGACAAACCATGGAAGTCTTTCTGATCGTATCATGAGCTACTATGGAGATTCTCCGAGAGGAATGGTCAGTTTTCTTGTTCGTAAGCTACACATCAAACATTGTTCTCCAGACATATCTATGCTGAAAACCTTTCTGTTTCTGCAATAGGTTGAATCGGCCTTTGAATTTGCAAGGATATGCCGGAAGCTAGACTTTCATAATTTCGTCTTCTCAATGAAAGCGAGTAACCCAGTTATCATGGTTCAAGCCTATTGGTTGCTTGTTGCTGAGATGTATGCTCAAGGTTGGGATTATCCTCTCCACTTAGGAGTTACTGAAGCTGGAGAAGGAGAAGATGGAAGGATGAAATCCGCAATCGGTATTGGCACGCTTCTTCAGGTCTGTAATTTTCGAAGTCCTTTTTTCCAGAATGTATGCGTATTTTGTGAAGCTAATATGATCTAACATCTATTGCATTGTTCAACAGGATGGTTTAGGTGATACAATCAGGGTGTCTCTGACGGAACCGCCAGAGAAAGAGATTGATCCTTGTAAGCGTTTGGCCAACCTTGGAATGCAAGCTTCAAATCTTCAGAAAGGAACTGTATGTCTCATTCCAACTAAGCGCCATTGTCTAATCGCTTTTGTGCTCAAAACTAACTCTGTGACTCCCAAAAATGTTTAGGCACCTTTCGAGGAGAAACATAGAAGGTATTTTGACTTCCAGCGAAGAACAGGTCAACTTCCAGTGCAGAAAGAGGTTAGCAATCTTTTATTAGTATTATGGCTTTGGTTCATTGCATCGACATCCATAGAAAAGTTTCTGAAATTTGCCACTTCTTTTGATAGGGTGAAGA
>JBAMIB010343065.1:0-11094 GCA_037177415.1 Kaempferia rotunda | reverse complement strand
GCGTAAATAAAAATCGTGCGATAAAAATTCTTGTTTCCTTAGCCCATTTTATGAACAAAATTTTAGATTAAAATAATCGTTACTTTGGTTGATGGTAGGATAAAATTGAGGCATAATTATTAATTTCGGCCAGGGCCCTTGTATAACAAGGACCGGCTCTGCTAATATAACTAGACTTGGTGGATCAGTTTCGCTTGAATATGTCCAAAGACATCACGTCAGTTCAAAAAATGAATTTTTAGATCGACGAGGCATTGGAAAGTAAGATTTTTATCAATTCATGTTTCTAAAATATGGTAAATGCACGGATATCTTCATCGAATTAATTTCTGGAATTTATTTCTCTCCGGATGTACAAAGAATAGAAAAGATATATGAGTTCACAGTAGCAAACAAACAGAAGCTCCCACAATATTGCATAGTGGGGACAACACTAATAGAACTCTTTCTAGTGAAGCATCCAGGTTGACCTGACAATGAAATGCCTAACTAATAAAAATAACCATCATGTTAGTGGTCCCTGACGACCGTCCAACGTTATTGAGAGGAGGTTCAGATCCCAGATGAGTAAGACATAGGCGGGAATCTTCCTCAGAGGCGGCGAGTTCCTCTAGGGAGAATCGACCCCGGGCCTCTACAGCCACTCTCACATGTCTTAACTGTTGGTGCAGTTTGCACTAATGGTCAAACTTAGGTTTTGATGAATGCCAAATAGGTTAAAAGTTATTGTATTTGATATGTCTGTTGAGATTGCAGGTTTGATCTGGGACGTTCGACTCCCGGTGACTCGATCTGGGACGTTCGACTCCCGGTGTCTCAATCCGGGACGTTCGACTCCCGGTGTCTCAATCCGGGACGTTCGACTCCCGGTGTCTCGATTCGGGACGTTCAACTCCCAGTGTCTCGATCCGGGACGTTCGACTCCCGGTGTCTCGATCCGGGACGTTCGACTCCCGGTGTCTCGATCCGAGATGTTCGACTCCTGGTGTCTCGATCCGGGATGTTCGATTCCCGGTGTCTCGATCCGGGATGTGCGATTCCTGGTGTCTATGATCCGGGATGTTCGATCCCTGGTGTTGGCGATCTGGGATGTTCGATTCCTGGTGTTGGCGATCCAGTATGTTCGATTCCTGGTGTGATCGATCCGGATGTTCGATTCCGGTGTCAAGTTCCGAATGTTCGATTCCAGAAGGTAAGTAAGGTAAGTCACTGGATGAGAGCGACTGGTGAGAACGCGTTCTTGGTTGAGGGGACAGTAGGCGTCGGACCAGCTTAGACCCATTTTGGGATCCTAAGTTGAGTTTCTTTTGACTAAGTTTTGGTCATGGGAGGACGAAACTTAATTACTACCTTGCTTGCTGCTATTATTTATGCTACTACCCTTGTGTTATTGTGCTAACTTTATTTTGTAGTGTAGATAGTCTCTAACATTATTTTGCAGACAAAAAAAGGAGTTTTTGCTGCAGTGAAAAGTGTTAGAGGCGCCTTCAAAGGAGTCTGCCACAAAGTCGCAAGCACCTGGTGGAAGGTACCTTCTCGGGCTCTAAAGGCGCCTGGCGGAGGCACCCTCTAGAGGTCTGGAGGCGTATTCAAAGCGATAGGAGACGAAAAGTTCTGTGCTGATTCGCTCCGCTTTGACTGGGCACTGGAGGCGCCTTCAGAGGTGCTGAAGGCGCCCCAGCATTGCTATATAAGCACCTCGAAGTTCAGCTTTGAAGAACATCAATTCAAGTAATCATTTACACATTGTGCTGCTTCCTGGTGCTCTGAAACTCTGCTACGATCGACGTGCTGCCGCTCAGGACTTCCGACCGCAGCCGACTTCCGAGCTTCATCGAATTTCTTTAAAGTCGGTAAAAGTTTTATTAAGCAACAATTTATTTCTTGTACTTAATCTCCAACAAGGAAAATGTAGTCTGTTACACTTTTCTATTTTTGTAATATGTTTTAACTAATTATTAGATTGTCCAACGATACAGTTCAGAAGACTGTGGGCCTTCGTGTAGGAATCGAATCAAGCTTCGAACGAAGTAAAATCCCTCTGAGTACTTTGTTTTTATTTTTCCGCTGCGTTATTCTATATTTTTCAAACGAACGGAGAGAAATAAGGTATACTATGAAAGTGAGAATTTCAATAGCCCTTATATAGATTCAAAGTACTCTAAACCTTTAGTGATATGTTCTCGAAATATAATATTACTGTGAGTGTGCGAGAGGATATCAAGAAATATCACAAAGTTCTTGTAATTTTGATATATTTATATAACAACAAGATTATTCATTTCATCATTATTTTTGATAAAATATTGCAAATCAACATGTACATATAATTAATAATCAAATCACTAGCCCCCATTGACCAAACTTTCTTCCACACACCGTACAGTAGTGTTAATTAATTTCAAAATAATAAGACTATGAATGATCAGTGATCAGTAAAGCTTCCATGCTTTACCGCCATTGGCAGAGAACTTCTTGAGCCTTCCATAAAGCATGACGAAGCACAAAATCACCTTCCCTCCATCACTCCACTTCCCTGACAATGAGTAAGGCTTGTCTGCACACACTGCCTCTGGATGTAGTTTTAGCAGCCTTGCACAACTATAACCAGTCGACAACCCAACGTTTCCATACCCACTGAGAGAGACAAATAAATTAATTAGAATTTAAATATAATTAATATCTCATGAACTTTTAATTAATTAATTAATTACCTTATGACTTCAAAGATGATGTTCAAGGTGCTGAAGTTGAGTGGATCTCTAGAGAGCTTCTTCCTCTCTATGATGCAGATGACCATGATGAAGATGACAAGGTAGGAAAGTTGCGAGAATATTAGGTTTGCGATCCATGACGACTTCTTCTTCTTCATCATCGTCTTTTTCTTCTTCTTTTCATCTTCATCGTCGTGAATTGGTGTGAAGGTCATGGAGGAGGGAAGATACCTGGAATTAATTAAAGCAAGAACAGTATGTTGATTAATTTCTGTTTTTGAGCAGAGGATTTGCAAGGAAAAGAGAGAAATAATTGAAGGATTAATACTCACATCATGACGATGATGAACACGAGGACGGCTGGTGAGATGAGGGAAGGGTCGATGGAGTTCTCGCCGGCGTGCCGGGAGTTAGCGGCGATGAAGAACGCGCTCGAGAACTTCTCGAACGGCGTCTGGCCCGCGAAGACGGCGCCGTTCCAGTCCATGGCGAGGAAGAGTCCCAACAGCGCCGTCAGCAGCCCTACCACCGTGAGGGAGACGCGGCGCGTCTCGGCCGCCGGCAGCAGCGGCTCGACGACTACGGCGTCGGCCTCGATCATCCGGTCGAGATCCTGCTTCTTGGTCAGCCTCCTCAGAGCCGAGACCGTCCACCGGAGGAAGAGGGGCAGCAATGTGTTGCCGGCGAGGACCTGGGCGATCATCAGCAGCAGAACCGCCGGGTTCCGGTTGAAGATGGCCATGTTCTCGTTGGTGGCGATGATGCCGCCGTTCGCGAAGGAGGACGCCGTGGAGGAGAAGGCGAACAGGAAGGTGTTGATGCCTTTGCCGGCTAAAATTTGGCGCGCGTCGGATACGCATTTGAAGTAGATCACGAGGGACACGGTTCCGAAGACGTGGAAGGCGAAGATGTACGCCATCAAAATGTTTCCCATTCGCCGGACGCAAAGGGACTCCAAGTGTTCCTCCTCCTTCGCCGCCGCCGCCTCACCATGAGTCACGACGTCGTGGTTGTCGGCGACCACGATGTCGACTGCGAAGTCGCTCTGATCGCCGGTCACTTGGCTGCAGCCATGGGAAGCGGAGGGTTTGATTCTCTGGATGAGGAGGCCGAGGAGGGTGACGAAGGCTTCGCCGCCGACGAGCATGAGGAGGGCGAGGACGGTAACTTGCGGCGAGGATAGATCCTCCATGACGACGGTGCCGAGGCCGGAGACGGTGAGGGCGGAGGTGGACATGAAGAACATGTCGACGTAGCGGGGATGGTAGTTGGGGTTAGACGGCGGCAGGACGGACATGAGGAGAGAGCCGAGGAGGACTAGGCCGCCGAAGTAGACGACGTGGAGGAAGAAGGAGGAGAAGTGGAAGGCGGAGAAGCGGTAGAGGAAGAGGACGAGCTTGTGGAGGTAGCGGCCGAGGCGGGCAAAGCTGTAGGTGCGGATGAGGATGAACTCGTTGGCGCGGTTGTTGTTATTGCCGCCGCCGCCGCCGCTGCTCCTAAAGAACGGGATATTGGAGAAAAACGCCATGGTGAGACCGGCAATAGATCGACGGCCGGCCGGCGAACCTTAATTATACCAAGGATCGGTGACGAATGGTGTGGTATCGGCGTCGATGGGTTAATTTATATAGCATTCAAAACGAATACACGATGATCGGCGTGCTCCGTGACGAACAATTCTGGAATTTTAGGATCCATTTATTTAGAGTACTCTTTATTCTAAGAATTTTAGTTATTAATAAAGTATAGTATAGGAAATATCGAATAATAATAAATATTCTACAAAGTTAGTTTAAATGTTATTTACTTCTCGATTCAAATTTATTTAATTATTTAAATTTTTTATATTTTAAATTTGTTTGGTTGGTTATTAAATTTGATGGTACATATTTGTTTAATTATTTTGATTGATTTATTTATTTAACATATTAATAAAATTTTTATTGATGAATATTGTTCGCAAACATGTTCATAAACGCTGTTTACGAAGATTAATGAACTTAACATATGTTTACGAATGTATTCATGAATGTTTTATTGATGAACGTTGTTTATAAATGTTTTTCACCAACATGTTGACGGATATTAATTATGAGCTAAACACATATGTTCAAAATTATTTGTTTAGTTTAATGAATTATTCAAACTTATTTATTTAATTGATCTTATGCATTAAACCAACATAAACAAGCTCTTCCTAAATTAAATATCAAACTTATTCAGGAACATTTGATTCATTTACTACCCTAGTGACTATCTTATCGACGAGTAAATTTTATAATTAATAACCCTAATAATTTTATAATCTCGAATTTTTCTAAGCTTACAAACAAATTTAACAAATAATATGACAGGGCATATGTTACAAAGGGCACATCATGGTACCAATGTAAAATTATCTATTTTAATAAATTAATCATATTCTTTTTTATAAATATAATAAATAAACGATGTATCTATTAATTTGATGATAAATTAGTTATATCGTTCATTATCTATTGATATGCCACCTTAGTTAACACTTCAACTATATATATATATATATATATAGAAAAAGACAAACTTCGATAAAAAATATAAATTATAGAGTGTGATCCAATAATTGTGTAAATTTTCAATTCTTCTATTCATAAATAATTCAACGTTTCACTGTTGGTTACAGGATTTGACTAGATTATTTCAAGGCAATAATGCATATATTTTTTTCATTGCGTTTGGTCGCCTTCAATAATTCAGTTTTTAATTCAGTTTATTATTTTTCAACGATATTTTGCTCATGAACTAGATTGGTTCCTGATTTTCAGAGAGACGTAGATGTTTATGAATTAATTAATAAGTTTTTGATATTTGTATTTGTTTAAAATTTTGTATTTAATTAATTGGTATGCATGCGAATCTATATGTGGATTTTAACTGATCGTTGAGAGAATCTAATACACATTTAAGTTTCATTAATTTGTTTGATCTGTTAACTCTATTTGGTTTACTTGAGTTATTTATCTGTTATAAATATATTCTGATATATAATATTTAATTTTGACAATAATTTTACTAAACACTTACTGCATTTAGTTAAAACTATTGCAATCAAGTATATTTTTAGATTACAAATACCTTTTTTATTTATTTTTTCAAAAATAAAATACTTAAGATAATGAAAATGAAAAGCGTTTTTTTTTAACTTATTTTTTGCACAATTTAAATTAGGATTTTCTACTTCAGAGATATTTTTATTACATCGACATAAAATTGTACATTCCCACGTGCAACGACCAGTTAGTGCTCTTACATGAAAGTGTAAGCCGTAACGTGATCCATTGACTTTTTGTACAATGTAAAACTCGGCATTATTTGTACCGTTAGCATCCCTTAACACCTGTGAAAAAGGCGGTTCGGTTCGTTCGCCCGTACCTATGTCAATTCATCCATAGATTAATAGAGAGTAGATAAATCATATATGACTATTAATCATTAGTGTAAATGGTCAAGACATGAAAGAGATATATACTCGTACACGTTAAATTTTGATCTCTATACCTTTTATGATAATCTCTCATATCTTAATTATCGCACCGTCCCAAAAAAAACATCCCTTCGCACCTGCTCCTGCCATCAAAAGAGAATCTGCACAATATTTTAATAAATGAATTGGTGGCAAAGGTGATTCGCTCGCCCTTAGCACCTCCGCTAACCCGTCCCAGTACCAACACGAAAGAGGTAAATCACAGGGGCTATTAGACCGAATAGTGACTAGTGCATAAGGGAGGCCATGCACCTGGCTTTGCCAGGATTTGACCCCCAGATTTTATTGATGGTAACACCTTACGTATTAGTCAACCGTCCATCCTGTTAGGACATATTTTAATAAATGAATGGACATAGATCTAAAGGGTTATGAAATACCTCATCAAATTTCAATCCTAATTATAACAGTCATTGTCCCGTATATTTACCAATTGTATTTATGTATCAAATACACATAAATACAATTCGTTGTATTTAGTTGTTGAAAGTTCTCAATCTTCTTTTTTAAAAAGTCATAGATAAATTAGGACATCTCTAATATAAAATTGTGATGAAATAAAAAAGTTGATAAAAAAAATTATTACGGCCATGAAATTTAAAAGCTTTAATTTAAGAGTAGTTGTGAAAATTTTAAAAGCAAAATTAACCATATTAATAGAACTAGTAATTAATAAATAATGAGGTCTGAAATTTGTAATAAGATTTTTTTAATTATGGAGAGTAATTGATTTTTATGATTTTGATGTGATAAATTATGAACTATAAAAAAATTCATTTAAAGCTCTAAGAATTTTAGATGTTTTTAAATAAATAAATAAATAAGTAGGGTGAAAATTGGATGTTCTCTTCTTGCAGCTTTCGAATCTTAGGGATTAACTTTCCATTCAAGATTAACACAATCTTGTCCCGATGAAATTTATACTATTCTTAAGTGAGATTTTAAGATAGAAGAAATAGGAAAACAGGGGAATAAAATAGATGTCTTATAAAATTAACATACTCCGTCTATTGATTATTTTTATTTTATAGTTTTTATCGCGTAACGTCCTTCACTATGACATTCAAATTATCCTATTGCTGTTGTCATTGACCTAGCGATAGTATCGTTTCATTATTAACTCTTTAATGTTCGTCATTATTAGCCGTACGTTTTAACCATGCCCTTCTCTAATTTCCAAACACCTATATCAGAAGAGTACATTACTATATCCCCGTTATTTTCATATTTTCTCACATGTGAGTTGTGTCCCTAAACCGTTTTAGTTCTCATTTATATCTTTCCTCTTTTATTTTTTCAGATAATATCTCTATGATTAATTGAAATACAATGTTACATCTCTCTTATTTATGATTTTTCTCACTTATATCCCTAAAACATTTTCGTTCTCATTTATATCTTTTCTCTTTTATTTTTGTTTCAAATAATATCTCTATTGTTAATTGTTTCGTGAATATCAGACAAAAGTGACATGTGATGTGCACGTGACTCTATATTATTCCCTTTCACACATTTTTATTCCTCTTCTCCTCTGTCACGACGTGTCCTCGACATTGGTGCTTGAATTTGACCTGACATTTCACAATAAGAAATTCGACGGGCGGCGGCAAGTGGAGAAACCGCGCCACCGGTTTCATGTATATCGCCGACGATTTGCTAGGTGATGATTCTACGAGTGACTTGTTATTCTTTTGCAAGTTCTGCATGATGTCGACACAGGCCTTGTACATCATGTTCAGGAAGTCCCTCATGATAATGAACGTCCATAACGAGTGGGCTCCATTCGTCCTGGAGGTTCCAGGGTGGTAGTTTGTGATGACCCTCACTAACTCCATCGCCCCCCACTCATCTCTCGTTGCTAGTAGCTAGCTGCTCTTTCGCCATCTCGACGAATGTCCGCATCTACCTCATGAACCCACCATCGCCGCATGAGTCGAGGAACTACTTGATATCAACCAAATGGGCGTCTAGAGAAGCGCAGGTCCCTGCGAGGGAGTTGGGGTCGACGTTGGCGAACTCGTCACCGATCCCCTTGACAATGGGGAAGGCCCAATTTGATGTACTCTTTCTCCTTCTCCACCCTCGTGCCGGAGTCACCCTGGTTGGTCGTGCGGGTGGTTGACCTGTGACTATCGTTGTGGTTCACCACTAGACTTTGACCTTTGACCGGATGACTTCCTCTACTACGAAGTCGAGTAGTGTCATACTTCCATCGGTGCTCTTCACGTCGGAGAGCTTGCAGAGGCTGGAGAGGTTGAAGGCCTAGGCATCCCCGTGATAGAGCTGGTGAGGGACATCACAGAATACTGCCACTCTAGAAATCTCTAGGACAAATGGAGCCCATATGTTGGGACTATTCATCACCGTGAGGGACTTTCCTGAACATGGCGGATAAGCCCTCGTCGACATCGTGTAGAATTTGCAGAAGAAGAATAAGTCGCATGCAGAATCGTTGACGAGCAGATCATTGATGAGAGATAAGAAATCGGCGGCGTGGTTTCCCCACTTGTTATCGAATTTTTTGCACTTAATGTCAGGTTGGATTCGATCAACGACGAAAGGACATACATGACAGGGGAGAAGAGGAACAGAAATGAGTGATAGGGAAAAATAAAATCACGTGTATATCACATGTCACTTCCGTCTGATATTGACCGAGCAATTAATGGTAAAGATATTATATGGAACTTCCGTCTGATATTGACCGAGCAATTAATGGTAAAGATATTATATGGAATAAAAAAAATAAAAAAAGAGGGATATAAAAGGGAACGAAAATGTTTTAAGACATAAGTGAGAAAAATTGATCAAAACAAGAGGAACATAATAATTATTTCAATTAATGATAAAGATATTATCTGGTACGAAAATAAGGGGGTGTTTGGTTGATGGGTTTAGGAATGAGGGAATGGAGTGATAGTAAATAAGAGTGTTGGGATTATAGGTTTGGGAATGAGAATTTGGGAATGATTTCTAAATATATGGGAATCACCAAACCCATGTGAATTGGGGGGTTTTATTTCTATTCCCATTCTCATTTCTCTTCAAAAATTTTAAAAAATTTCAAAAAAGTAAAAAAAAAAAATTTAAATTAAAATTTTTTAATTTTAAAAAATTTAAAAATTTTAAATTTTAAAAAATTTAAAATTTTAAAATTTAAAAACTCTAAAAATTTTAAATATTAAAATTTAAAATTTTAAAAATAAAAAAAATATTATTTCATTTATAAAAATAAAAAATTAAAACAATTAAAAATTTAGAAAACATTAAAAAATTTAAAACAAAAATAAAATAAAAAATTTAAAATTTTTAAAAAAGATAAAATTTTAAAAAAATAATATTTTAAAAAATAAAATAAAATAAAAAAGGAAAAATTGGGAAAAAAAAAAGAAAAAATTAGGTGAAAAAGGAAATAAAGGAAAAAAAATAAAATTAGGAAATATAGAAAAAAATCTAAATAGATAATCAAAGGTAAAAAAAAAGGAAAGAAGAATAAAAAAAAAAAAATTTAAAAAAGGGAATCATACATAAACAGAGTTTTTAAACCAAACAGTAGTATTGGAATGACTAAATCCATATCCATTCCAGCCTACTATTAAACTCATTCTCATTCCCATTCCTGCCTCTCAACCCAAACGCCACCTTAGTATTAGAACAATATCTATATATAATATGTCTCCACAGGATGGACGGATGGTTAGTGCGTGAGGTGTTGCCACCAATGTGGTCTTGAGGTCAAATCCTAGTGAAGTCAGATGCCTGCCCTCCACTAGTCATTGTTCGGGTTAGTAGTCTTCGTGAATTTCCTCTTTCGTATTGGCCCTGGAACGGATTGACAGTGGCACTGGAGGCAAACGAATCGTCTTTTTACCACATAGCTATATAGACAAAAAGGAAGAAGAGATGGAAGAGGAGGTAATTGGCGTCTTATTTTGAAATTTGAAGCCAGCAGATAAAAAAAAAAGTTAGATTAGCGAAAGTGGATATATGCTCAGGAGGTATAAAGTCTAAACACAAACGTATCAATAAATCAAAATTACAAAAACATAACTAACCCACCTTCAATAGGTTCGTTTATTAACTGAAGCAACACTGCATGATGCTCCTGTATTAATGTCAACAGCTGAGGGTTTTGTTTGCTTAATTCCTGAAGCATTTGTTGCAAGCAAAGAGCTAGATAAAAGCCTACTGTATTACGGCAAATCACTTGAGAGAGGATAGTGTTGAGTTGTAAAATTTAAGAGTAAAATTATAAGAGCTTAGGTTTAAAGTGGACAATATTATATTATTGTAGAGATATTTAAATTATTTTAGACATAACAATTGATATTAGAGTCCGGACTGTTAAAATAACTAACTACCGACTATGCATAAGAGTCATGATCCAATTGAACCATATGGGTAGAATGTTAACATGATCCAATCGAACCATATAGGTAGAATATTGACCTCTATCAAAGGATTGAGGGCTCCCATGTTCAACTATGCATAAGAGTCATGATCCAATCGAACCGTGTGGGTAGAATGATATGTTGACCTCTAACAAAGGATTGAGAGCTTCTATATCCGAATCAAGAAGACCAGACACTCGACAGGAGAAAGGGAGAAAGATATTTCTAAAATCATACGGGCTTAGCCTATCATATAATTATGAGAAATCTAAAATTTTTTAGACCTAATAAGTACTAGTGCCAACCTGTAATATTTGCGGATTTGCTTGAACCATTGCTCTCAATGCTAAGAACTACAACGTTAAAATAAAATGACTGTAATTCTGAACAATTACTCATTAGAATAGTTCCTAATTGCAAATACAATGAAAAAATGTCCTCGTGGTCAATTAATAGTCTCTATCAG
>JBAMIB010342955.1:0-11094 GCA_037177415.1 Kaempferia rotunda | reverse complement strand
GATAACAGATTCTAAATTCCTGCTCTTTTATTCATCAGTCTATTATTACATTGTTTCTATTCGGTGCATTGCTACTACTATATTACTGTAGAAATAACACCCTTGAGCTCCATCTCAAAGGCCATGCATTACTTTATCATGGGCACTGCAGGTTTCGCCTTCACGCCCTTCAAATTCAAACTCTACTGAGGACGCCATATATACTCCACGCCATCAAGGTAGATCTGCTATAGCTAGTTCAGCATCTCCTCGTTTTACACTCTCCAAGAGGTCGTAGCAGAAGTGCTCAGAATGGGGTTCATCGTGTAGAAATCTAATATATATTAACACTTCTAGAATCTGACTTATTTACATTATTTCTGTTTGAGATGCTTTACAAAGATCTGCCGAAATGCATGTTATCAAATATTTTTCCCTTTTAACAAAATCACGCTTCTCAAATTTTTCTTAATATTAGGGGTGCTAGGTAGATAGGTTTAAGAGACTAGAATGAGAATGGAATATATTTTATTCCTATTCTTGGTGCTGGGTAGAAAGAAATCAGAATCAAAACATGAGCTTCATATTCCTAATTTCATAACTCACACCTCCTAGATTATTGTTAAACTTATTCTCCACTCAATCAAACTCATTATCATTCTCATTGTCAAATATATACGCGCCCTCCTATTCCCGTGTTTGCAGTGTTGAATTTTTTTTAATGAATCTTCAGCTGAACCAAGTAAACATTTCATTATAATGCAACCCCATCACAAACAAATTGATTGACACAACCAGAATCCATATATAGGTTTATGTAATTATGTTCATGGCATCCCTAATTATAGGTGACTATGAAATATTTATGAGCATTGCAATAACAGATCCAATATTTAAAGATTAAAATCATTTATCTTAAAACTTGTGATATAATGCTATTTGTTATATACATTAGGAACGACTCAGTGATTATGTGATACATATGTTTGAGGTGGTTTACGAGCATGGCCTGAGTGATTGTGAAAAGCTTCAATGAAAAAAGATTGACAAAGAATTTGGACATGCTGGACTGGCAATTAAATGAAGAAGAGAGGGAGAGCATCAGCCGGGTTCCTCAACGCAGATGAAATCTGTATTTTATTTCATAGTTTTTGGATGATGAAATTTGATGATGATATAGCGAAATAAATTGTACGTAGTTTGTTTTATGTTCTTGGCAATTTTTCTTCCTATGTAGGATCTGTCTTTATCATTTAAAATGTTGTATTTATATCACGAAAGATTACTAGCCATTAAGATAATGATCAATACATACAAAAGGCTTTTTTACTCGATTTCTTCAAGATTCAAACCACAAACATCATGGTGACAACATCATATACGTTAGCCATTAGTCCGAAAGGGTGTAGGTAGAAGATGACATTGTAAGAGAGCGAAGGGGGCTTATGTTAATTGGGGAAGGATGAAATGGGGCTCACAAATAATGGCAACATGACAAGCATTAAAGGAGGGCTTGTGGTTGACGGAGATAGGCGATGGGGCCTCACGATCGAGGGTAAAAGAAAGTCATAATTGAAGACCAAGGAGAGGGACGTTTGTAGTCAATGATGGATGGTGAAAGTAAGCTCATTGTCAATTACAAAGAGTTTAATGGGGAGAGGTCATCCATGGATAAGTGATGTGGAGCTCATCCATGGATGAACTACCTTTTTTTAGCAGAATGAGACAGAGGGCGAAAGGGAGCTCAAGATCATAATCTATGATTTATTGCAAATTTTTCATTGCATGGAAGACATTAAGAAACTTACATTTAAAATAAATATCATTTTCTACTAAACAAATAAACCTATAGTTGTATTGCACATACTCAACTAGAAAATAGACAGTTGTATTGCCGGGGGACACACAAACTTAGAAAATATGAAGAAAAAATATATATATATAAACTATTTTTCACAAAACGATCAGATTCAATATTTTTACTATTTTTAATATACATATAAACAGTCTCTCATAACAAAATACAACATTAAATTCACAATAATTGGCATGGTAAATTAACTTGTACTCTACGAGTAATAATCGAGCATATTGACCAATAACAAAAACTATCAGAGACGAGGAGCATTGATGTTGTGAATGTTGAATCTAAACGACTTTCTACATGCATGAATGTTCCCCACCTAACACAGACACCATACAGCCGCAAAGAGATTAACGAATACTTCAAAGTTAGTTCCTATATCCACATTCTAACCAGTAATTTTACGACCAACCGACCTTAAATCTCAACTAATCTTAATAAAGCAAACCTACTGTAAGAAAATACAAATGAAGTCATTAGCTCTAATCCAAACGCTGTTACAGAGCAAAGCCAAGCTGCTTTGTTCCTGCAAAACAAAGAGAGGATCAGATGTTAAGTACCAACAGGTTGCTGATTAGCCAACAAATGTAGAATTAGTAATGCACGAGCCATGTTTGTAAATCCACAAACCTTGGGCTAGTTGCAAGGTGGGGACCCGGTAACTGAACCCATGACTGATGCAAATGAAGATACTGCATCATCTTTAGAGATGGCAACGAAATTCAATGGAGCCGTGGATAGCCTTCGCGTCTCCTTGAAGTAGCTATTGTAACGCCCTGAGTGTGAGCGGGGTGTGAGCAGCTCAGGAGTTGCACTGCCAACAGAAATCCGCCGGGGTGAAGGAGTCATGAAGCCATTGCCATTTACATTCTTTCTCAAACTGTTACTGCGTTTTGGAGTTGGTTTGGATCCGTAAACTGCCTCCTTTTCAGTGAGAAGTAGATTTTGCAACTTTTTGTGCTCCTGTCGTGTAAATAACAGTTACTTGCCAGCACCAAGAAGAACTAATTGAGAAAATGTTAGGCTTAGAGTATACTTTGTATCGTCGTTTTTCCTCTTCCTTTTGCTGTCTTTTGAGTTTGTATTCTTCGAGAATGGACACTAGGCGAACCTAGAGAGATTGAAACAATACTTAAAAGTTAAAAAAAAGGGGAACTCGCTCCCTTCCAAATCTTATAAGAGTGAAAATTCATCCTACCCCATCATATAGGAATGTTGTATGTCTCTCATCCTCCCAAGCAAATACTTTGTTCATTAGATTGTCCAAGATAGCTAGAAGGTGTCATAAAATCAACATTAGTTACTTATAGCATCATATGTGGTTTGGAAAGTGATGATTCAGCAAACAAGTACCTGGAATTTTGCTGACAGTGACTCTTGCCTTCTCTGCCCGTTTTAGATTCAAATGAGCCCCTCTTCCAGCACTGTACTTGTTGACGTCCTGCAAACACGAGAGGAACCTTTCAATTGTGAGTTTATTCAGAAGTGGCCATCCATTATATGGTAGGTAAGTGAAATGGCAACTTTGTTGTATTCTTCAAGCCAGTCTTCTTCCTCACAAGTCAAGAGCCATTTGTTTACTCTGTCAATGATTTCTTTCCTGATCATAAATTCTTCTTTAGCTTTTGTAATTTGTGTCTCAATGTTCACCAGGAGTTCTGAAGGATCAACAAGACCTAGATGTAGAGAATTGCAATCCATGCTGGAAGTTAGACAAAATATATGCTGGTAAATGTCCTGATAAGGCTAAAAGAGATAAGAAGCAGTTCCGTACAAGAATCTAGCAGCGCGCAGACTTTCACAGGTGCCGTGCTCACATCTGGTTCAATGTGTGTGTTTATGCATATCTCTTCTAGTTCTGACCTCTTCTTTAAGACAAGTTCTTTCATTCTACCAACTTTTATTTGTTTAAGCCTTGCAACCTCGGTTTCTATCTGTCAAAAGAAAACAAACGAGTTTAACAGCTTAACAAGCTAACATCAGAATACAACTCTCTGACCTGCTTGATTGTTTCAACTGAGAGCACACCCAAGCACGTAGAATCTACTTCAGAAGATCCATGCATGTTCGTTATTACTTTGAAAGGCCTTCGCTCTTCTTCAGATGAATCCATAAGGTTCCACAGTTCTATAAGTGTTTTAGCAGCATCTTGCAACTGCACCCCATAATAGATTAAAGATATGCAGCTAGTGATTATCTAAATATGAAATTGCAGGACTCTATATACCTTTTGAGTGCGAATCTTTTTTTCATTTTTAAGTTTAAGAATGGCTTCTGATAGACCCTTTATTGTTCTATCACTAATATTAGTGGACTGCTCTATGCAAATCTCATGTAGACTTGGGTGCACTTGTTCCACTATCACCTTGAAGTCCTCTCCAAGCACACCGCACAAAGAATGCACCTCATTTACATGTTCCATCACTTTGTGAAGCCTATCAGACTGGAAGCAGCAAATACTTGGTCAAGAAGTCAAATCTAATTAGATTAAGTGATACGCCAACCAAAGTAGTGGATCATTTTCTACTTTCAGAAATCCATCAATGATTTACTCCATCCAATGATACACTATTAGCAGAACTTGTAAAAAAAATGATTAGAAAGAATGCACCTCATTCAACTCCTTTCCACATATATAGGACCAAAATAGATAAATATTATCTCTGGCAAGCATTAACTATGTTTCTCTATTTGCAACTTTGGTTTGAGATAAACCACAGAAATATGAAGCTAAAGTAAGAGGATTGTAACAAGAAGACCATTAGAAGGAAGAGTTATAGGAGCCGATAGAAGTTGATCATAATTAAGCTATACCTTTTCCTTCTGGAGATTCCGTAGCTTTGCTTGATACTCGGTTAGTTTCCTTGTCGACAAATCATGTTCTTCAATCTTGACCGCGTTATCCGAAGCATTATCATGGTGACTATATCCTGCAATCTCTGCATTGAGCTTCTCAATCTGAGATGATAAATCTGAAAGCTGTTTGATCCTATCCTCTTTCTTTTCTCTGAGATCTTTCAGAAGTGGGGTAAGTAGACCAAGTTTTTCCTTCAGCGATGTAGGATTTCCTATCTGCATGCAGAACATCATAGAGAAATCAGCAAATGCTAAACACGCAAGTAATAAATATAATCCCAGCCATTTGTAGTTAGTTTGTGTTGACATCGTCATCAAGTCGTTTACACTGTTACCCCAACTATTTGGGGTTGGCTAGATGGATATTATCCTTCCATTACACTTCATGCAACATATATCACTAATAAAATGAATCATTTTCTTTCAAGGTCGACTACAATTTTCTTTGATATTCATCACCATGTTTACTTCATCAATGCAGCATAGAGGAGAGGGTAACTTTGTGAATTTACCCTTTTGTCAACCTTGCTGCTTGACAGCCCAACGTTGATGAACATTTTGTGACACTACCCAACTTGACCTTGACGTCGTCTCACATGTCGGCCATGATGCATTGGAACGGAAGAGGAAATCAAACTTTTCCCCTTCCTTTGCATGATCACAATGCCGCACCATGTAGTTTTGGACAGAAGTAATTTTGCACCAAAAACCAACCACCGAGAGGATGGACAGCTTCCTGTCGGAAAAACAAGCTGGTGAATGAAGAGAAGCTCCTTGAAACTAGTGATCTCATCTTCTCTACTCTCCTCCCAGAGCCTACTTGAGTTAACTTGTCTAACAATAGAAAGGCTACAAATATCTAAAAGGTAGGTTATGAGGGGAAAAAATGATGTCAAATATAATAAAATATAAGCTTTGAATATGGTTCTGATAGTCATAGATCACTAGCTAAAACCAAGTCTCACTGGAGACATAATCTGGGTCGCACTTCTGTTTCACTATTCAAATATCAATTTATTGTTCCTTAGATACCATTGCACATAAATCCTAATCTCGGAGCGGATTGTAGTTTGACTTACAGGAGCAGTGCATACAGATAGAATGGAGTGCTTTCATCAGAGATAGAGTTAGATAACTCTTGCAGGAGTCAAGTATGGAACCACTCACTAGAAGAGCATTCCACTTAGAAGTCCACTCAAAACCCTCTACAGCAGAAGACTGGCATACTTGACTGGAGAAAAGTGAAAACTGTCATATGCTAATGCCAATTCCAACTCTTAAGAATCTTATAGTCAATTCAAGTAGCAATTCATCCTATGATTCGACTAAACTATCCATCTGGTGGTCTATGAATCTGTCTTTACCAAGATGGAAGATAATTGTTTCAGTTGCTTAAAGGTTACCCAACAAGCAAGTAACTCGAGGAAGAAAGTAGTACCTTTAGATGCAGACTTTGTTCTCCGAGTGATACCATGAGGGATGCAAGCTCCGCTTCTTTGGCAACCAAAGATTGATGGAGGCGCGCACGCTCAATCCGGGCTTCATCCACCTTCCTCTGGTACACTTTCATGCATTCTTTTTCCAACTCCAACAGCATCAGATCCTTCTCCTCTTCACTCTCCCCAATCTCAGTCCATATTTTCTGTTATTGCAAGCAGACTAAAGCATTTAGCATGCACTGAACTGAACTAATAAGTAAAGGTATTCCAACAAACGAAAGAAAGCGTTATTGTTTTCATTCACAAACCCTAACAGCCTACACTTCTGCATTAGGGTTTCCTGCTAAACAACCAAGCGCCCTGTTGTTGCCCAGAACACTGGCACTAAAACCCTAGCAGAGCCAAAAGTCCGTTTCCCATGGCTTCGGGAACAAATCAAGTGAGGAAAAATTGTTACCACGGTGAGGCATAGAAAGAGATTCGCACCTCGAGTTCCTGGAGCAAAGTGCCGCACGTGGTCTCCAAGCTGATACTAGCCCGCACGCCGCCAAGAACACCCAGTCCTGCCATTTCCGCTGCTTCCCGCGCCCTAATTTTGCACAGCAAAGAAGCGACAAAGCCGATGCCTTTCCGCCCCCTTCTTGGCCAAGCACTGGTAAGAACTCAAGGAAAGATCACAGCTCTTGTAAACAAGCAGAAGCCGAGCGTTGTGGCGACGAAGTGACTCGAGAGGGTGAGAGAAGCAGCTCAAGCTCTCAACTTTGGGGAGGAATGCAAGAGCTTTTAAGGAGTTTCAGCCTCTAACGCGAAGGCGAGTCAAAAGCAGAAGCAACTCCACTTCCTACACTCTTCTACACTTCTACTGAGCAGGCAAAGGGAGAGTTAAAAAACACGGGATTATTTATTTATTTATTTTGGTGAAATAGAATACTACCACTGAGCATGTGTGACTTGAAGAAGCTGTTATTGAATTATTGCCATTTTCTTCCTCGCAAAACTGCTCTCGGCAGGGAAGATTCTTGGGAAGGTTTTATTTTATTTTTAAAATTTATTTTTTGAAGACAAAACAATCTTTTTTTTTAGAAAATAAAAGATTGTTTTTACTGAATTGCGTGGGCTTCTCAGAGGAGAATATTTCTTGAGTGGTCATTCAATTCAGAATGTGCAGTGTTTACTTGTCTTTCTGTGATCTTGCAGCTTCACAAGTCACGGGAAAAAAAAACAAAAAACAATAAAAAAATAAAAAAACTAAAACTAAACTATAAAAAAAAACAAAACAAAAAACAAAAATAAATAAAAATAAAAACAAAAACAAAATCCTAAGGACCAATTTTTTTAAAGGAAAGGTGATATTGTTCTCCCTAAGTAGTTCATATAGTCGACCCCACAATAATATATAGTAGGTAAATCTCGAAGGGCATTTTGCCTCAGCACAGCGACTCTTGATCAGGCACCTAATAGTAATAGGACGCGTCTTTTTTAATACTATTGGAGCAAACACTCATATAAGTATCAACTATCCCAACTCATGGGATGTGTCCTTTTTTAATGAGTCATCAAAGGGTCGTCTTATATTGATTTATTATCAAAATGGTGTCCCACTCACATGTAAAATGACACAACTATCCAACACAATAAAATAATCATTTATTCTCATTATTATCTCTTTTTTTTCCTGTCTAACTCGACAAGTTGTAACAACTACAAACCAATAACTGCTACAACTGTATAGCAGTAAAATGATACAAACACGTTGTACCAACTACAATATCATAGTTGTAATAATTATGGTTTCGTAGTTGTTACAATATATCTCTCAAAGTTTAACCAGCATACACGTTGTAGTAGTTACAAAATCATAGTCACAACTACAAGTTCAACTTTAAATGGTCATAACTTTTTATTCAAGTTGAATCATAAAACACATAATCGAAGTTCATTCAAAAATCTTTGACTTGATATATTTTGCATCCCGTGGTTCAATCTGAGTCAAAAGTTATAGTCTCTAAAAAATTATCCGGTATTCATGTTGTACTAAATATGAAATCGTAACTGCTATAACTTCAAGTTCAACTTTAAGAGGTTATACTTTTGATTCAAGTTGAACCATAGGACAAATAATATATCAAATTGGAACTCGTTCAGAAATCTTCGATTTATATATTGTGCATTATGTGGTTCAACCTGAATTTAAAGTTATAGCCTCTCAAAATTACAACTTTCAATTGTAGCAACTACGGTTTCGTAGCTGCAATAACGTATATATTGGATAAATTTTAAGAGGTCATAACTTTTAACTCGGATTGAACCACGGAGTCATAATAAATCAAATCAAAGATCTCTAAATGAACTTCAATTTGATATATTGTGTGTTTCATAGTTCGAATCAAAATTTATAACCTCTTAAAGTTGAACTTATAATTGTAACAGCTACGGTCGCATAATATATCAAATCGAAGGTCAATCAACAAGTTTCGATTTGATATATTGTGCTTCCTGTGGTTTAACCTGAGTAAAAAATTATAACATCTCAAAGTTTACAATTTTACATTCATGTTATAATAACTACAAAATCATAACTACTACAACGTGAATATTAAACCTTAAACTTTGAGTGGTTACAACTTTTGACTAGAATTGAACAACATGACGCACAATATATCAAATCAAAGCTCATTCAGATATTTATATCTTGTTATTGGGTGAAACCCATAATGGCGTAGTTTAAAGTTCAAAAATATCGTTTAAATCATTTTCAGAAGCTCCGATCAATTTTAATCTTAATTTGTTTTTTCATGTTGTAGCATCTAACCATAGTTGTTACAATTGTTTGACAACTCAATTGTAACAACTACGATAATTTGGTAATAGCTATAAGTTCATAGCTATTATAACATGTCAATTTAGATGAAAAAATAGGAGAAATAATGCTGAGAATAAGTTGTTACTTTATAGTAGAAGATAATTATAGCATTTTATAAGAAATGAGATGTTCTTATGATAATAAATTAATATAGGACATCCTTTGATTATTCGTTAAAAAGAATGCTATTTGATTTTTGCAAAAAAAAAATAAAAAAAAAAATAAAATGTGGTGATGAAATTCACGTCCATTGTCCATTGTCCATTGTCCATTGAGTCAGTAGCAAGTCAAGTTTCGGGACGAGAATAAATTATTTTTTATGCTTAATATATTTAAGTTTATTTATTTTCCGATGAAATTGTCTTAAATTTATTGTAATGCTTGGAACACAGCTAATTGTGGGGTTGACTATCCACTTGGGTCAATTTGCCACCAACTCGGGTCCTATCGGGAACTAACTTTGGATTTATTTTATATACATGATTGCTTATTATAATAAAAATTTCAAAATACATATTTAAACTTGGAAATTGTTCAATTCGGTCTTTCTAATGTGCTAATCAGAAATAAATAATTAGAAGAGTGTCTGAAGCAAGAATCGTTTTTAATTATTCAACATCGACATAATTCGTGAGAAGTAAAATGACAAATTATGGGGACTAACGAATGACCATATATTTTATTCATTAAAATTGAATATTCATAAATATCTAGGGTTAAAATACTCATTTGTTAAATATTTAACAATTAAGTACATGATTGAAAGCAATGTATAAACCACAGCCTGAGATGTCTATTGTTCAAATCTATTTCTTAGTTGTCATCTTCTTCTTCTTGATTCTTCCTATTCATCGAGTCCACGACATGTGGATGATTATTAAGTTCATAACGATTGGTAACAAAGAGCCTTCCTAGAAATTAATATCTAGACAATAGTGTGATTTTAACAAAGCATTATCTGATCTCTAAGTAAGAGCACCAAAACATCATCTTATTTTCCTAATTAGGCTTGTGAATCCATTAAAGCTGTTTTTAGGTAAAGATTATGAATGAATGTTCAAATGCATATGATATGAATCCCATTAAGACATTTGATTCATTTTGCATACAAATTGCACACTTGCAAGGAAAAAAAATAGGCAAACAAGGATTAAGAAATTTTTTCTTTTAAAAAAAGAGACTGAAAAATGAAGATGTGACTTGGCACCAGCCCATGAAGCAATCCAAAACAGAATAGAGAAAGAAAACTAAAAAATGAAAGAATTAAAAGATACAATGATCATTCACCAACCAACAAATACAAATAAAAATTGCTTCAAGCATCTCCAAATTTAATGAGTCATGGAGAATCTTATCCTAAAGGTGCATGGATGAGCATGAATGAGTCGGGTATACCTGCCATCGATATTTTTCTCTCCTATTTTCTACCAACTGATCTAAATTAACAACTCAGGTATTCTAGACTTGAGATGAATCCTAGTCCTAGCACAATCATATTTGTCTTCCTAAGAATCTACGTGCACCACAATCTTTCTAATGATTCAGCTTGGCTGGCAAACAGCTTAAGAAACCACTGCATTAATCTAAACAGCCATTGATGGCAGGGTTCCATTGTTATTTTTATCAGATGCCCATTAGTTGTTAAATCTAGCAACAGCTATTATGATTTCCCTTGTACCACAGTATGGAATTGATAATCCTTACAAGGCTAGCTTCCATCCCTATCTTCGACAAGAGCACTGATGGACAAGTGTTAACCAATTATTAGTTGAGACCTCATTCTTATGCTCGTCAAACTTAGCAGTTAGCATCAATGGGTCAAGGGTATGGCTATGAATATGACCTAAAGTTCCAAAGAGATCAGCTTTGTCACTGATCCGGATATTAAGAGGATATTAAGAGGAGATGATTAGCTGGCGAAATTATCGGGTGAGCAAAGCTCTGAGATTACTTCGGGTGCGATAAATCCCAAGGTCATCTCGGGCATAGTAAGTCCCGAGGTCACGTTGGGCACAATGAGTCCCGAGGTCACCTCGGGCATACTAAGTCCCGAGTTCCCCTCAGGCGCAATAAGTCCCGAGCTCCCCTCGGAC
>JBAMIB010342851.1:0-11094 GCA_037177415.1 Kaempferia rotunda | reverse complement strand
ATCTCAAAGATCTCTGAACTGTCCGATCGACGCTGGGACACGGAGACACAGTAATGTTGAGACAGAGAATCCAAACTAAGGCAGAATACCATCCGGATGGCAGACCCATACAATAGCAAGTGCGGAGAGTAACCGACTGAGTGAACTACGCGGTCGAACAGATCAATGGACCAGAGTGATTCCTGGAGTAGCTGCCGAACGAACTAGTTGAGTTGACCCGAACGGTCGTGCAACCCACCTTGCTCGACCGGGGCTAGCATAACAGTAAGCGTTGAACGATAGCTGTCCAAATAAACCACTCGGTCAGATGGTCTAACTTGCCCACACGACCATTATATGAAAGGTCGAACGAACCAGATTGGCCAGCAGAGTGGTCGCTCTGCTCTAAACTCATCTACCCTCGTTGTCTCTTAGTGCAACTATCGCAAGCAAAATATTCGGTGTCAGAGAAGATATGCTGTCATTTCTTGTACGAAGGAAGTTTCCAAGTCAGACATGTACGGACTATGCGCCCAATTATGACAAGCTTATTAAGGAAAGGAAAAAAAGTGTCATAAATGACGTCCACGCGAATTAAGGAAATGTCTTGATTCTCGTGCCAGGTAACGTGCTTGTATAAATAAGGTTTCTCACAAGCCACGGAGGTATGCGAGATTCATTTTATCTTCGTCTCCATTCTTCATCTTAATCTTGAACGTTGCACTAACTTGAACGTCGAAGGACCAAACACGGGGATGTCTCCCACGGTTCCTTTGTTTGGTTGCTAACAATCCTTTTCAAGTTGATCTGATAGTGCGTAGGTTCTAAGGATTATTTGAGGAGCAACATATTCATCCTTTGGTAATCTTCATTGGCTACACGTGGAAAACTACATCCCAGTGTCCATCTCCACGTTTACAAATAGGATCAATCATCATCATCATCTTCATCAAAGGACACCCTTTATTATTGTTATGTTGAAAGGGCACTCGAAATATCCCTTTTTATTAAGCCGATTCAACTATAAGAAGTTGAATCGTCAACTTAACAAACTAAACCGATGCCTAAACAAAAGTTGACGATCCAATTTAGGTCATTTTGACTATGCCCTCTCAAAATCGCTCTAGATCAGCTTGTCTTTCTTCATTGATCATCTCCATTGGCTGTTGCCTTTTTTTGGCTTTTTGGCTTTCTATTTTGGCCTTCGCTGTTTCTTGTGAAAACTTCTTCAAAGGTAGAGTTAATTGTCCAGGGTTTACGAGTTTATATTGTACCAATGAACAAGTGAAGTTAATGTAATAGTATAAGGTCCATGATATATGATTTAGACTAATTTAGGGTGAGTTTTGAATAGTTAATTGTGTTTACTAGATTCTAGGGAATTGTAAGTTGCAATTATTTTCAACACCAGAACAATTTTGCCTCATTCAAAATCTATCCATGAAGCAGTTTTGGATTAAAATGGTTTCACGTTATAGCGGTTATAGTGGTGGCATGACATAAAAGTGAAGTTGTTATCTTAGTAGCTCTTACAGGGCGGTCGCACGTATTCTACAAGGGAATAAATCACGGAGTTTATTCAACCTTAGCTGAGCGACCTTCTTAGACATGGGACTAGAGATAACCCAAAGCATGGTAAGCCCTTGCTGAATACCAACTCAGCTGTACCCCTCAGGGGCATGTTCGATGTTATAGTACTAGATTATGAACAAAATTGTAACAAAATTTGAATTCCAACATTATATCTAGAAATTATACATCTATGAAAATCATAATGCATAACAATATTCGAATCATAGTTCATAGTAGCAACTATGAACGATAACACATATTGATCAATACATCTATGAATTTTCTATTTGTGCAATAAGTATTTGAACATCTCCACCTTTTAAAGAACCCATTAACTATGTAGAAGTTGTGTTGTCTGTCTATTAAGACATTGGAGCTGAGCTCCTTATGGCGGCTAATTAACACAATTCACATAGGAATATGACCATTTTACTATACAGATGACATCGATTATTTTAGAAAAAATGTAATCAAGAAATTAATCAGGGATACGTGTTCATCTAATAGTTCGTCAAACATAAGTTTTAATTGTTGAATTCACATTGGCTCCTATACCAATTTGAATCCGATCAATCAGTTTGTTAATAAATTGATGATTATTTAAATAGGTGGAGCTCATTGTGAAGATGTGAATTTTATCCCTTTTATTTTCTCAATATACTTTTTTTGGTTATCAAGAAATTTTATTTCTTTCAGAATGAATATAAACGCGCCCATTTTGATATTGTCATCATCGATTTCACACGACACACGCAAAAGAAAAAGAAGGATCAAATCGGTGTGGCACTTGGTGTGCCTTTAATGGAGAAATATATATATATATACACTTGATGTCTCCATCTTTATTTCAAGAGGTCCCTCTCCTTCCTTTCCTTATCAGCATTAGGTGTGCAAGATGCCTCAAGTTCTATGAAGCAAGTGCTATTGTCACAAAACCTCCAAGACCATTTTTCACAAGATTTAAAAAGTTTGTAATTATTATTCAACGTTCAAATTTTTAATTTTTAACTAAAATGATAGTGTCAATGTTCCGACGCGTGATAATGTTAGTAAATTGAAGGTGAAAAGTTGAGTTTACATGAGCTAAAATTTAAGGTATTCCTACTTATTTAATAAAGTAACCAAGTGAAATCAAAGCAAGCTAACAATATATTGAGTTATTAAAATATTTATTGTCGAGCTTATTAATACAAACATATTAGTTTATTTTAAAAGTTTATTTATTTATTTAAAGTTTATTTATTCATTTAATATGTTAGTAAGAATTTTAACAATAAATATAGTTCACAAACAACATTTAATTTGTTTAGTAATTTAGATATTCGGCTCGAGCTGACTAATCCTTCTATCCATTGGAGGCCAGGTGAGACCATGAATATTGACAAATTAAACACAAACTTATTTAAATTTACTTATTTAGTTATTATAAACTGTTCAAACTTATTCATTTAATTAATCTAGTATACTCTTACCAAATCAAACATCAACTTCCTGATAAATATTCAATTCATTTATAATCCTAGTGATTAGTGAACATCAAGAAGAAAAAAAAAATAATATGCCCAAGATTCAATTTTACATCACATTTAAAATGCTAAAATTATATTCTGCCTGCCTTCAAACTATAAATAATAATAAATATTATTTCAAACCATCTTTAATTTTTATTGTAGTATGGGGTATCAAATATTGACATAATATATCATTCATCAATATGATCTACACAATGATCACCTATGCTGAATGATATTAAGTCTCAATAATGCGTCAGTATCCTATGTTTTGACACTACGATATAAAATTAAAACAATGCTCTACTTATTTCATATTGTGCAATAACAGGAGTAGGATCCATGAGATTCTATAGCAAAACTTCGGACCCGAAATGTGAAACTCATACTTAATACAATGTCAAACCAAAATTGCCTAACGACAAGCCACAAACACTCATGTTCATGAATAAATATGATTAAAACATCCTTAATTTTATTGAAAAAAAAAAACATTCAACGAAAACATATACTTCTATGTGCCTCGATACTAAAAATTCCAAAAAATGGGATAATGCTAGCCAAACTAGTGCTTTGATTTTAACCAAGGATTAGCAACTATCAGACATACCGAGCACCCCAAACAATGTCTTGCAATCTGTTCACATCATTTAACAACAGAATATATGGGCAGTTTAGAAGATAAAGGATGGACGGAGGCTCTTAGCCTTCTTGCAAGGAAGCATCTTCCACAGGGTCAGCCAGCTTTTCATCAGTTGACTTGTCATCGTTTAATAGTTCATGAGATGGAACATGCATTTGTTGCTGCGATGAAATTATACCTGCTATGGCTTTCATTGCAGCAGCTGTCCTGTCAGAGTTTACTGTCGGCTCTGTGTCCGGCTCAGGAGAATCAGGTTTCTCTGATGACTCACCTTCTTGCTTAGGCGGTGGCACGAAGAAGGGTATTTTACCTCTTTGCCAGTCATGCAGAATCATCTTTGAAACCGTCATTATATCAGCTTCACCCCCCTGAAACCCGAGAGATGAGGCATCAAAATATTTACTTGGGAATTGTATTGATAAAAAATATAAGATTATGACAAACATGATCACAGCATTACACTTTTTTTTTTTCAAAAAAGGGCAATAACACAAAGACAGACAAACGAAGGAAAAGGGACTTCCGAATGTGCCCGTCATTATGCTAAAAAACAGAATGCAACAGGAAATACATAGCATATGATCTCCCTCCCTATTCAAGTTCATGGAACCATATACTGAAACAATCATGTGAAGAATCCTGATCCCAATGATTGATTAGACCAAAAGAAAACACAGAAAAATACAACATACCTTCAAAAGTTTTCCTGTTGATTTGCTTAACTGGACAAGAAAGTCTTCCTCATCAGTCCTGAACAAAAGCAGTGTTTTAAATTTGTCAGTTACTACAGAAGAATACAGCATAACTTCATCAGTTTCTGTTTTAAAAAGGGGCTTTGGTTCACTTTAAAAGTTCAGATCAGAAGCAGAAAAGTATAGTCGCAAGTCAAAATAAAATATCAAAATAGAGTCGTCGATTACTACACAACTCAGCATAAGCGGTGCATTAGATTTACCCAATGTCACATCTTAAGAATACTAAGCCCACTCCGAAAAACAAAACCCACCATGGTGAATAAACAATTTCGTGGTGAATTTCAGACTGACACCACGTATTAAAGCTGTCATTTATATCAATGTATAATTGAAAAGGCTCCAAAATAAATATTATTCTAAAATCCTATATTACACATGATTACTTTGATAAAGGTAACCTGAAAATAGTAGTTTTAAGTTGTTAAAAATCTTATGAAGCATCTTGTTAATGAACTCTCTGAGAGAAAGTCTTCTACCAATGTTCCTTTTTTTACACAGAGAAACTAGAAGATACGATCTACTACAAACTGAAAAATCTATGGCGTCTCTCAAAGAGAAAAAAGAGAGTGATATTATACCACTCATTAATTTTATATGCTCTCTGGAGATGTTCCTTTTTTACACGCTTCAGGACTTCTCCTATGTGCTCGGAGGCATCTTGCAAGTTTGTCACGCGCACCTACCAACAGATGAAACCCAAATGTAAGAGCATTGCCAATGCCTATTACAACATCTATATATATGAGTATTTGATGAGGCCAAAAGAAGCAGAAAAATTTTAGTGGTTAATTAACTAAAGCAAACAGCTAAAATGTATCCAGAAGCAATACAGACTGTAGAACACAAGCAAAGAAAAAACTACATTATGAACATACCACTCCCTTTAGAACAATGTCTGTTTCTGAATCCTTGTTCTGATAGACAACTCCAGGACAATCAATAAGGAAAATCCTTTTAGTCAACGTGATATATTGCCAAACCTTGGTCTCTCCTGGAATTGGAGCCACTTTACAAACCTGTAAAAATGAATGGTGTTATAATCATCAATAAATAATATACAGCACAAAAACAATAGATGAAACACAATCCTTTTTCATGATAAACATACCCCAGATAATGTCCTTAGGAGTGAAGAATGTTATTTGCAGACATATTGCTCTAATTGTGGAGAGAACTAAAGGGTTCAAGTTTAAAACAAATAATGAGAGAACTATATGGACATGTTCAAATACAACCAGCATGGGCATGCTCAAATACAACCAACAGATTCTATTAACAGATTTAATCAATTGGAATTGCAGGCGTGAGTGGTAGAAGAAGACCAAGAAAACTCTATCTAATGTAGTCAAAAGTAATTTAAATGATAGTCTCATGTAGTCCAACTGAGGGATCCATGTAACCAAAACCAAGTTCCTAATTTAGAAAAGGTCTCTACGAACGTAGATTGCTAAACAAAAAGAAATTGGAAAAGAATCCTTTTTTAGGAATTGATGTTTTGAGAAGCCCTAGAGAATTGAAATTAAATACCTCTAGAGACATAGTTATTTTTAAGATATCATTCTAACAAAAGACAATAAATTTAAAGAATCAAAAGAAAGGAAACAAGTTTCAGTTCTCTACAATCCATACTTGAAATTTTATGCTTAAAGAGATTTTATGCTTGAAATTTCCTAGTCATCATTATGAAGTCAAAGATCATTCTTTTTCTCACACTTGAATTAGTCCAGTGTTGATCAAAACCTAAACACACAATACAAATTCAAGATGTGGAGGTTACATTTTTCGTGCGTAGTGTGTTGATAACAGATGATTTTCCTACATTTGGATATCCAACAAATCCCACAGATATTGCTTGTTTGTCACTCTTCAAACGGGAGAACTGTCTAAGAACTGACAGAAGGGAACCCTGCAGGAAGACAAAAATGTCAAAGCTAGTTCACAGAAAAAAAAATGTTGAATATCTTCTCATGAAGTCATAAAGACCTTGCCAAAGGATTTGTTGATACTTGCATGGAATGCTAAGGTAGGATATTCTTTAGAAAGTACACGCAACCATCCTTTTGTTGCCCATGCAGGAACTAGATCACACTTTACCCACAAGAGCATCACACAGAAACCACCCAAATTTTAGATTTTTTTTAAAGAATAAACAGAGAGACCATCATAAGATCCTTTGAGAATTAAACCTTGTTCAACAAGAAAACCATGTGCTTATGCTTGCAGTGCTCCTTCAAGTGCTTCTCCAAGTGGTAGCATCTTGTACCTTGTGGGTCCCGAGCATCTAGCACCTATATAAAACAGTCATTGAACTACAACTTTAGGATAAACTCGGCCTCAATTGATAGTTAAATTTTGATTGCAAAGAATTACTAAAACATTAGCACTTGAACTATGCTGCTGTACATTAGAGGTTTAAACTTTAGGAAACTACAACTGAATCTATTGGATCTCCTTCCCTTAAAAACCTTCATGAATGACAGTGTGATATGAGAATTAAGTTTAATATGTAGATCGTCTAGGCAAATTCATTGACTCAAACATGTGAACACATTGGTAAAATTTTTATAATTTTTAGCATCAAATTAGGGTATGATCTCTACTACAAATCCACAGAAGATAATTAACATATAACCTCTACGATTTATGGAGGCTAACCTGGACTACCACATCAGACGAGTCCACAACTTTATACAGCTCACCCCATATCCGCTTGCTTTGGCCCTTTTCAAACATCGTATGTCTTACCAAGTCTCTTAAACCATCTTCTTCATCTTCCTCCCTTGATGGAATATTAGCAGATTTCTGTTCATATGCATCTACAAGAATAGAATACAAATTGAAGGTCAAACAAATAAGAAAACACCCAAAGACACTAATGAATAAGCACTTTAAGTTTTACAGACACAATCAATTCAATCGTTTTACATAACTGAAAGAACCTAGACCTGGACAACAAGGAAAGCACAAGTTCCATCAGAAGCTAAGAATAGTAACCTAATAAAATTTCACCACTCCATACCTTGAGAAGTATCTGCTCTTTGAATCAATGATTCATAATCGAACGCCAAAAGTTTTGGGCGCTTTCTTTTCTTTTTTGGACCAAAAGCATCTGCAAAAGGCTCGGCGTCAAGAAGATGTGCCTTGGCTTGCTGCATACGACACAAATAAGGAAGTGGTTGGCTATAATTAGAGCAACAGGTCCTTGGTGATTTAAGTATCCTCTAAGTCAATTCACATGAAGTCTGAGGCCAGTCCAGTCGTCAATATTAACTACACATAATGGGGAGCATCAGTAATGTATAGATTGAACTTTACCCTGACATCTTAAGTATTTATGCAAAATGGCCAGCAAGACAATTAAATATTTAACAGAGAAGTATAGAAAGAAAAAAAGATATAATTTTTGTTATAGATTAGGCTGATTTTATGATTCTTTCAGAAAATCTGATTTAAAATTTAAACTGTGAATTATAAATATATATAAGTACTTTAATCCATATGTAGTTTTTGTCCCTAATTGATAGTTGTCTAACGTGTTTGCATGCATCAGATACCTTTGAAGGACCTCCTTGGAGCCATCTTCAGATAGATATTCCAGAAAAAAATGCAGAACATGACTCCTGCATTGGTAGGGCAACGACCTCCTAATCAATAAGACCACTCCTAGCTCTTATAATTTTGCTACTTGATTTTCTCCCTTCTATAATCCCTCTTAGTTAATATTTTCCTAGTGTGTTCTGAAATTAATTAGGTTGGTTGCATCACAAAACAATGAATTGACACAAGTCCATTGAGATTTTTTTTAGCTAATTGAGGTCTTTCTCTGGACCCTTTTTTTTTCCATATTTTGGCATTATATCATTCTCCAGTTTACACAATTGGATCAGCAATGGCACATTCTGAACCAATCTCCAAATTGTAATCAGCAGAATCTAAAATTTTATGATGTAGAAAAGAATCAAAGACAATGGAATTTTTTCCATCCAAGAATAAATTCTGTTTCTTTGATAGCACTACCTTTTGACAGAATACTAAAAGAATTCATAAAATGCAAAGGAAACATTTCACACATATGTCAATTTCATAAATTGGATACCTGTGAACTAATTTAATGGTATTGGACTGATATGCCATCCGAGCCTACATCAACAGAGTGGCACAAGCAGCACCACATGGGAACAAGATCTATTTTCTTTTTCGTTTTCTTTTTTTTTTTGGAAAACTTCATTTTCAAATTATTTTTCTGCAAGTATTATCAGGAAAGAAGAATTCCATACCTTCTGATGATCCTGTAAAAGGGACATAGGAAGTTTCCTTCCCTTCAATATCACATTGTAGTTATTTGAGAGTCGGTTCTGCAGCTCCTCTCGGAAGAATTCAAGTTCTTTTTGATTCACAACTCGCGTGTTTCCTGAAATACAAATGCAATGACATCAAATAATCAACCACCCCAAATAAACTTGAATCCTTCTTCGACAAACGCAAAAAAGCAAGATCAGTCATATCATCTCAGTAGGAAAACAATAACTGAAACCGTAATCTCTTTCTAAACATAAGTCTATTGGGCACAATTGAACTCCATGATATGAAGACGAGAAGAAATGTTGCTTATTGGAAATTGTGCAACGCAAAAATTGCTCATTTTAGCAAAAGAAACACAAAAAGTGAAGAAAAAAACAAAACATAATCAGAACGGTAGATATAGGACAACAAAAGCCACAATCGAAATTCGAACGAAATCGAGTAAGTAACGCACCGAACCATCGACGATCGGGCTCGATCCTTGTCGAAGGGAGCTCCTTGGACTGGAGCTCGTGTCTCAAAACCTTCCCCTTTCGGTCCCTCTTCGGCCTGTTGTTATACATCTTGAGCCGCCGCACCGTCGCAGCGGTCCGGGCGCTTTTGTCCACCCCGGCGCCATTGCTTCGATTGACATCGAGCGAGTGTTTGGGTTTTCCGGAGACGTTGACCTTCCTCTCCTTCTTCTTCGTCATCGCCGCCGGCTGTGCGAACCGAGCGCACGAAAAATGGAGACGCAAAGCTGTTACTGATTAAGGAAGGAACGAAGAAAGTAGGGTTTTGTAATGGAGCGGGTTGAGGTAATGGGCCGGGTTACATAAAGAATAGGCCCAAAATCTTTGGTAGCAACATTCTTCCGAAACACCTTTCAATTTCAAATATTACTTAAGTCTCAAAAATGCTACATAAATTATCCTTGAAACGCCTTTAACTTTGTAAAATTACTTCTCAAACTAAACTATTTAAAGTATTCCAGAAACACCTCTATTTTTTAGAAATTAATTACCAGTCTCAATAAACTATTTAAATTATTCTAGAAACACCTTTAAATTTTAACTATTACTTATCGAAATTCAATAAAGTTATTTAAATTGATGTCATCCCTACTTATAAATTTGATGTTGTTAAATTGTTGGGTTCAACATATTCTACTCAATAGATCCAACTATGAACCTAGTGCCAAACAAACCTTATTCTAGGTTTCTCTGTGTGTGTGTGTTTTTAGTAAAATTTACATGATAATAACTAGGGTTGTAAATTTCTTACTGGTGGAACATTTCCAAGTCCATAAGGTGCTTATGGTTCAAGATCAACACAAAAGAAAATTTCCTCATTATAGAAAAGTTTTTTAATTTATGAATGGAAGTTTCCTCAATTGGCATTAAGAGAAGAGTGTAGGTTAGACTAATTGAAAAAATATATATATTATATATGTTGTGTTTAATAATTTGTTTGGATTTTTATTGTAATTAGTATGCCATATTTTATAGGTTTGGATTATCTTGGTAAACATAGGTTTAAAAACAAACTAAGTTACATGTTTTTATCTTTCTTTGAATGTTATTGCTATTTACTAAGATAGTAAATAGTCTATTTATGTAGCCTTGTGACTAAATTATTATATTTGGAATTAAAAGTGTGTTGTTTGAGATGATAATTATTATATTTATGTAGCAACGACATTCGATGTTGGAGGATTTTTTTTTTTTATTAATAGGTTTGATAGGAAACTAATTTATCTTTGTTGGGATCGGCAATATTAATTAATTGTATTAATGCAAGTGGGTTGATAGGCTACCCAATAAAAAGGGAAACCCATCATATTTCAAAGAGACCAATTGAGAGATGTTAGAGGTAAAAATAGTCATTATCATCATAATATGCCATGTGGATGTTGCATTCTTACAGTAGCCAATGAGATTAGAGGTACTCTACATGTGTGAGTATGATGATTAACAAGACCCATTTCAGGAGGTAGGTTTACAAGCTATATGTTGTAGATAACAATGGTTTGATGGATTATCTTAACACCTTATGAGTGAACTTGTCATGCTTCGGAGCAGTCCTGATCCGACAAACGGATAACATTTCTCCTCTAATAACAACATATAAAACTTAGATATAATGTTTCAAGGTTATATGACTAATATCTTTAGCCCATACGGCCGGAAACACACAACCAGACAGTATATATAATAAGTAGTCGACACAGCTAAAATAAAAAATACAACGAAAGACATAAGGACAACCCACATAAAATAAAAACAACAAACTACTAGCTGGCTAGGCTTTACACAACAACTACAAAGATGCTAAAAGCAGCCAAAATGTTACA
>JBAMIB010342850.1:0-21682 GCA_037177415.1 Kaempferia rotunda | reverse complement strand
CTCACACTCTTCATCTCCCTCGCGATAATCCTACGTTCTTTCCCTTTTTTGTCAATAATCTTACACTCTTTCTCTCTCTCTCGTTAGTGATCTCATTCCCTTCCCCTTGATCACCAGCGATTCAAACTCTCAAAGGATATCTTTCTCCTTCCTTGTCAATGATCTCCCTTCCTCACTCTTTTTTTCTTCCTCATCTATTAGACACAAAATAACAATCCTCTTCCTTGGTAGCAATAGGATGCAATTAGGAAGGACCCTTCATCCATTCGATATAAAACATTAGTCTGTTCTCCTTTTTTTTTTCTTTTTTTTACCGTGAGAAACCTTCACAATTTAAAAAAAAAACTAAAATAAAACTCAAGAACACCCTTTTCATTTTAATATCGATAATAAATTATAAGCTATTTAATTTTTATTATAGTTTATTTATCTTACTATATTATTAAGAATTTAACCTCAATACTAACGGAGTTCTAATTAATTTGGTGAAGCCTACGATAAAATTACGTTAATAACCCTGAGCTACTGGTATTATTGAAAACTTTTCTCATTAATCAATCATGGATCTAGAGTTCGAGACTCAGGTGCGGCGTATTATTGGAAAATGTTCTCAGTAATAGGTATTACACTACTATGATCTCTTTAGTCTCATATGTTAGAATTAACAACAATGTAAGCAGAGAAGCTTCTATAAATACCTTAGGTCGGTGACATTAAAAAACACACATTTCTCAGCTTTGTGGCTAAGATCAAGTGCAGTATCTGTTCTTATCAGTTTAATATATGATATAAAAAATTAAATTAATTTTTGTAATGACGAAGAGTTTGTTACAGTAGTCTACTTTGCGGTTCTTGAGCGTCCCCTTGCGTTGTACTACTACATTGGCTCGGTGCATCATTTATCATATTTATGTACATGCAACGTGTGTGCGCGATGACTAGTTTTTATTAATATTTGTAACCGAATAAGATTCTAGATGCTAAATGTTCTTTAATATTTAAGATTTTTTTAAAAAAATTTATACTCATTTTAATTAGTTTAAATAAAAGCTAATATTTGTTTATTATTTTATTATATTTATATAGAAAACATATTAAAATTTAAAGGATCATCAAATTGAAATAAAATAATAAAATCTTATTTACAAAAAAAAAAAAATTAATATTAATTAATATTTTGCATCTCAAAAATTATATATTTATAAAAAATGATCTATCTTTTAGAAATTAGCATTTATTTTTTTAAAAATATATATATATGTTAAGGTCCTAAATAGGTTTTTAAGCCTAGGTCTCTAAAACGATTGAGACGGAGTAGTAGGCATTATCTAAATACGGATATGGATTAAATATAATATTAATAAAACATAATAATTTTCAAGGTCATCACCCTTGAAATTGAATATTAATTAGTAGAGACATCGATCTATTCATGGCTTTGAAAGAGTCCATGACACAAATCCTACGTACTCGTTGGAAACTTGGAATTTCAAAACATTGACAGTGTTCTTTCAAACGAGAACCTTGTCGATATATATTTTATCTCTCGATCGATCGCCATAACTCACCCAAGATAATCCTCGATCGTTAATCCAACCAGATTTAGTTAATTAATCTCTCGTCCCACGTTAATTTATTTTTGTAGCAGCATTAATTTACCGTACGTCCACAGCTGCCATGGCCGTCGCCTTCTCCTCCGTCCGCCGCGCCGTCTTCCCCTGCCGCGCCGCTGCCTCTAGAGTCCTCACCAGGTGCAGGGACAGAGGAGTAGTAGAAGCGCCGACGAGGAATCCCACCGTCTCCAACGAGGCCGGAAATGCTCGCCGGACTTCCAGAGAGTGCGCGGAGGTCGACGTGTTCCTGAGTCACAGGGGAGTGGACACGAAGAGCTCAGTGGCGGGGTTGCTCTACGACCGTCTGGTGCGGGCGAACGTGAAGCCGTTCCTCGACAGCCGGTCGATGGAGCCCGGCGACAAGATCTACGAGCGCATCCACTCCGGCATCCGGCAGTGCCGCGTCGGCGTCGCCATCTTCTCCCCGCGCTACTGCGACTCCGTTTTCTGCCTCCACGAGCTCGCCTTGATGGTGGAGGCCGACAAGAAGCTCATCCCCATCTTCTGCGACCTCAAGCCGTCGGAGCTAGCCGTCAGTCCCGCCGCCACGGCAGCCGCCCAGTCGCAGGAGGACCTCGCCCGCTACGCCAGGGCCATCCGCGAGGCCAAGCACACCGTCGGTTTGACCTTCGACTCCAAGAACGGGTAAATCATCGCAGCACACATTTTCCATTTTACCCCGAAAAATTTACTAATTTTACTTAACATTGTTTAATCCCTAATCCTCAATTAAACAGGGATTGGGCGGAGTTGGTGTCGAGGACTACTAACATCGTGCTCAAGTGCTTGAAGGAGGCAAAGCATTGATCAGAGTACACACTTGAATTTTAACAACAAAATTTGAGGGGCCAAACAGTAATAAGTGTTCCCTTAAAAAAAGTTAATTCTTATATTTTTTTAAATGTGATGACAAATTCTTTTGCACACATATTAACAAATACATTGTAACGAATGATGATTATATTCATCTTAGATGAAATAAGATAAATTATGGAGTTAATTTATAATCAACTGTTAAATTGACTAGTAATTAGGAGGAACGTATTAAAAAACACATGATCCTTCTAGTTTTAGGGGAATTGAGAAATTCACCATGTCTATTAACTGTAAATGACAGTGGCTTATTTGAAATAAAAGATATTTTCAGCGATTAATTCGGATGGAACAATGGAGGGTGACAGTCAACTTCATTAATTTGGTCTCTAATTGGAAATTTGAAAATTAGTATGAGTTGGAAGTCAAAAATATTTACTCTCTGTCTTCAATTCCTTCCCCGAAAAGGCTCTTTTTGTTTTGTTTTTTTTTGGAAAACTAAAAAGTATGACAATTTTGGTAAAAAAAAAAAAAAATTGAAAGTCAAGCCGAAATATTGGGATTATTGGGTGGGATTTTACAAAATTAGAGGGTGACGTGGCGCTGAGTTCATTGGCTGCTCCATTGTTATATTTCGTGGACAAAGAACAAAGTCTAAGAATAGTCAAACTTTGGTAAAATATATATATATATATATATATACACAGACAAGAATTTTAACAATAAACAAACAAATAATTGAAAATGAGAAAAATCTCAATGTTTGAATAAATTCTCTTCAGAGAACGGAATTTTAGCATCTCATCCTGATAAATCCACAGATGGCTGCTACAAGTTCAACCCAGGTCAAAACACGTGAATGGGATCAGATCATCATAGGCACGGGGAATTAGCATCGTGACCTAAGACATGGTTTTGCAATAGATGTTCGAGAGGGGAAGGTAGAAATACAGCTATGTAACATAGCCAAAACTGAAGCATGGCAAAGCAAGCTGCACTTTGCTTTCTTTCTACCTTGTAGGGCAAACCAACACTAGCCCTGATGCACACTTTACTAGTGTAAAGCTTTGTAGTTAATATTATAGTTAATATTAAGCCACTTAAGATACCTTCCGAAAAATTCAATTCATTTATTCAACCACAACTAAAAATTACCAATTCAGCTTGAGACAACTATTTCCAACTTCTATAAGAATATTTGTTAAAGAAATAAACAAAATAAGAAAGCATTACTACTGTTTGCATGCTAAAAGCACAACTTGTGTTGCTAGAGAACGATTCCAGTGACATTGCAGCCATCAAAAAACACATGCATCGCTAACATAATATACAGACAAGAATAGATATTCGGTGCAAGATTATATATTCTGGGGTAAATTTGCAATCGACCTTAACAACCGAGAGAGAGAGAGAGAGAGAGAGAGAGAGCTGGTAGAACTATTACTTTTTTTTGGATGGTTGGTCCTTCTTGGGGCCACCAAGGATACGAGATATCTGCAGACCTCTGCTGAAGGCCTGGTTGAAAAGCATCCTCGTTTGGAACTCTGAAACGAATGGGAACCAAGCTAAGAAAGCAATCGGGGTGAACAGCAACAAGCCCATTATGATTTCATAGCCTCTCGCTAGTGCCTTAACTGACCCCCAGAGACTAGTTGGAACAACAGGTTTACAAGCTTGTGCAATCTAATGGGAAAAAAGAGGGTTCCAGAACTCAGAAGGTGATCCAACATAGAGTTAGCATATGAATTACTGGTTGCTTACCAAGAGCAATCCCCATCCAGTAGGCATGAAAGCAAGAATACTAACAAAAATGTCTCGCACTGTCATGTGGGGGATGGTTATCAGGATTATCAGAATGGAAAGGAAGGTTATGAAGATAAGGCCCTTTATCAGACGAAAAACAAGCTGAAACTCTGCACTGAATCTTTTCCGTCCAAGTGATACAGTCTGGAGAAGTAAATCAGATGCAATTTTCAAACTAATCAGAATGATGCAGAAAGTACACAGATTAGAACAAAAATAGACAGTAATTTCATGAGTCTTTATGCCACAAAAAAAAAAGAATTTGTTTTCTTCTTTTATACATTTAGTAGTGAAATGGTTACAAGGTAAGCAAACTTCCTCAAAAATTCATCTAAGAAAAACAATTATCATAGAAAAGGCGTCCAGTTAATTTTTTACAATCTAACTATTTGAACCAAAGTGTTCTGAATAATAGTAGACTTATTTGCAAAAATAAAAAATAACTCTATTGGATTTAGACCCAGGGTAATTTATATACAATAAAAACTAATTATACAAGCAGTCATAATAAAAATTGCAATTTATATACAATTTACATGCAATACGCACTAGTCAACGACAAAACGTCCATATAAGCAGTCATAATACAAATTGCAATGAAGACAAGTCGCACTAATTTCATAAATCTATGTTTAGCGGGATAGTGGGATTCTTCTCAAAAGTATTGCATGCTTTTTCTTTGAAGTTTATTTAGGGTTCATCAGATATAATGGGGGATAATTGCAATTTAAAGAGTAAAATTCGGGGATTTATAGCTCAAGTTGTATAGGTGCTTATTTAGTGTTCTTTGGTTCAGTTTGAAGAGTGGGATTGGTGTGATTTGATTTAATTTCACATTAGACTCAAATTGAACTTATGTCATAGGTTTTATTTTTGAGCAAGTTTGAATCAGCTTTGAACCGAACCAGATGGAATTAGTTTCTTTGAGTAGGAAAACTTGTGTTTCCTTTATAAAAGATATTATCCCTTGCAATTGTGTGGAATTATTCTATGTATAGTAGTCATATCACATTCACTCATTGTTCGTGTGCTTCTGTTACTCTAGACAAGTGAGGATGCCCTTGTAGTGGCTAGAGAGACTTTCTTCTACATGGGGGTTTATTTGCAGCCATTTTAGTAAACCACAACATAGGTTGGTTCTTATCCTTGTTAACTCAACAGAATATGAAACGAACATTATTATAGGTCAAAATACCTAATCTTGAGAGAAATCCCACCACTACCTTATTTGCTCATTTGCTTGTAATATCTCATATTACCCTCATGAACCCTAGGTTTTTTGTTGGTCATCATCTACAACAAGTGGATAGGCCTCATAAATTATTTTTCCGTATTAATTAATCATGTGCATGCTATTTATGTGTTATATTTTGTGTTATGCTGTGACTTTTATATGCTGGGTTATCACATGGGTTGGCAGATATGAGTAGTTCCCACATCTAAGAAGTTAGATTTACATATATGGACTCTAGGTTATCATGAAGTTTGCCTTTATCATTTATTTTTCCAAGTAGTTTGATCTGCATGCGTTCCAGTTTCTTTGATATTGTGGCTAGAAGTGACTTTATAGTTAATTATGACTTATGAAAGATGAATTTCCTTTATGGTTTCATTTATGGCTTGATAAGTTTATAATTATGGAAAAATTTAAAATACATTCAGTTTGAAATTTTTTTATGTGGTTTTCTGTGACATAATTGATTTTTAACCTAGCAAGTGCCAAGAAATTTGTTGCAATACGGTCATAGGTGTCATGTCATGCCTTTGGTGTGAAGACCCACATAGGGGCACAAGATGCACTAGCAGTCACAGTATTACATGATTCGGATTTCCAGTTATATATATCAAAAAAAAAATACTAAAGATCAAATGTTTCTTATGTACCTTCATGATAAGTAAAATTGCAAAGATCACAAGCCAAGAAACTCCATAAACCTGAAAAATATACAAAATTCCGTGTTATTGATTCAGTCCATGTAGTTATGGTAAGTGCTACAATAAATTAATTTAAATAAAGAACGAATGAACTGCATATGACATGGAATAAGTACCAGCACACTCTGTGTATGTTCCGTTATGCTCAATTGATAGACGAGCCCATATTGGTAGAAAAAAAACCGCAATGCCAGTACTATTTCAGCAATGATACCACGCTTCCCAGTGTACCTAAGATGTTCTTGTTCCATTTCCCACCATGATTCCCAACTTTTGTCTGGTGGTACGCCAATTCCCCCACTGTTACTGATCCACTTATTCCAGTCACCCCAGTCATCTACAATCTTTTGCCACTCAAAGCCAGAAGGATTAAATAAGAAAGGCGCAAAAAGCCAGGTGCCAACCATAAACCACATAGAAGCAGTTATGAAAATGTATGCCACTGTGCCTCTGTATGATGATGCTAGGATCTCATACACCACGAGCAAAATCATCAATTCCAAACCCTTAACAAAATGGCTACGTGAATATAACCTATAATTATCAGCAAACTTTGCGTGGAAGACAACAAACCCACGCCCTGTAGCTCTATATTCTGCACCACCATGGAGCAATGTCCTCCCATAATAATGGGTTTTGGTCCCCAGGGAAAAGGTAAAGAATACAGAGGCTAGCTGTAACTGCATTAGTATGAAATCAGTAAGTGCAGTGCGGAATCCCCTTTCCAGACCAATTTCCATCACCATTGGAAGAGCCATCAGAATACCAAGTTGCACAAACGACTGGGAAGCAAGGGCAACCTGAAGAGGTTCATTGTGCACGAACCTCTGGCTAGTGGAAAGAAATCTATCAAGCCCACTAAGGACAAGGTACAATCGCCCATATAAAAATACATATACTGTCCACACCGTTACCTGCCAGTGGAAAAGAATAAATTTCCGCTAACTAGCATCAAGCAACAAGTAAGGACAAAGGCAATGAAACATTGGAGGCATACCATTGTACTGAAATAAAAGCCAACAGTTGTAAAATAACATGACAACATTCTAAAGAAATCAAAGCGGTGTCCGAGCCTATATATGTCTCGGCTCAATGTCTGCTCGCCATTCCCATTTGCTATCTTAGCCTCAAAGAGTGAGATCTGGTTAAGACCCACATCTCTTCCTTTACCAACTTGCATGTATTCGTGATGCGTAACGTTGCCTTCACGAAGTGTGGAATTAAACCCTGCCAACAAAATGCCAAATTCATTGTGATGAATCTCCTATTTATAAAGATCATAATATCAAAAGCAAATTTCAGACCTGCAAAGATATCTTCACTTAAATTAATAATCTTGGATGCCTTGGATACACCACCCCTTGTTAGGTGGAAAAGTCTATCGAAGACATCTGGATGACCATAATGAAACCGTACCCTAGCATTAAAAAATTCATATATACAATAACTTATAAAACTGAGATATATGATGAAAGAAGAAGGAAAGGGAATAGACTTGCTTGTATAAAAACAGTTAAGAAGTTTTTTTAAGCTTGTTATAGAATTCCTACAAGCCGACCCCACCTAGCTTGGTGGTGGTGGTTATTGTTATAGAATTTCTAGGGGGACTCACAAAAGTTCCTCCATACAATAATTCTTATCGTTCCTGATAGAATTAGAAATATTGTCAGCTTTGATTATATGACCTATTTTATAGAGGTAGGATAAATAGCAATATGGTAGATAATTAATAAGAATAGTAAATAAAATTCAAACAATGAGGTAGGCGAATAATTTACAAAATAATATAAGACTGATTCCAAAATTATCTCAACAATTAGATTTTGAAGAGTAAAAACTATGATGTAAAGAGATAAACTTAGCACCATAGGTAGAGATTTTGATACATGTATTATGCAGAATAATTGGATAGACAGGAGTATTCACATTTCACCAACTACCATGGGGAAGCCTCGCTACAATGAAGTGATGATACAAAAACAAACCAACACAGTGAACAGATTTAGCAACCATTTTGCTTGAGAACAAATCAAGTGATCATAAAAACCCACCTCAAAGGATTGGCAAGTACACGCTGTCCTATAGTCACGAAACTAGTCTCCTGGTTTGACATAAACCAAGCAAGAGAAGAAACACTGCCAAATTTACTCAGTTACTACCATTCCTTCTTTGAGAAAAGCTCATGAGGTAGAAAGTGTAAGTAGGATGCACCTTCCAGTAAATATATGCTCCCTAACTCCAAGTATTGATGGATACCTTACCCCGTCATGCTTTTTTAAAAACTCTTGCAATAAATTTCTCATTTTCAAAGCCTCCTCTAGGTAATGTTCCTGTAACAAATAACATAAGAATGGGCCAAACAATGAAAATGCAAAAATTACCTATCCCTAAGAAAGTAAAAGCAATGAGGAAGTCTACTACCTGGTTCATATCAATCGTCTGCAAACCTTCACCACGTGTAAAAATGATGGCATGATTTTGATTTTCAGGCTTTCCTTCACCCAAGATAGCAGGACCAGGAAGTTTGATGCGATATATTACCTGTCCAAGAATATTTACATTGAGCCAAAAAAGAGAGTAACTGAATTATTAGTTGCAATCTCATCAAGAGTTCTAGGATTCTCGTGTTTCTACATATAAAGATCTACAAGATTCACTTGCTAATTTTCTGCTTGAAACTGCTGCTGTTGGGAGACAGCCCAATACATGATAAAAAATTAAGTTACATATGTAAGGACTTCTATTTTATATGAGTCAGCTCATGTCTCATCAGAGCAGGAGGAGGGCAATGAAGCATTCTATCTTAGCGTATCTAAACTCGTGGCTCAATAAAGCTGAAGTAAGAAGACAAAGGTCGAGTAGCTGAAGGAAACTTATCTAAGACATTGCATTTCACCTCATGTCTCAATGTAGCCACAAGAAGTAGCCTACTGACCTCATATTTGGACGTAGTTTTTTTTGTATGGAACCTCATTTCTCAATGAAGCAAGATAAAGATGTATATTGTGTTTCAACATAATTTGTGATCAGTTGGCCAAGAGATATATTTGTCTCAATTGTGTGGAATGGCACAACAAATTTTAAATTGTGGATATGTATATTTGTTAGACCAACGTACCAACATGGTATTATTAGTTCGAGAAATGAAAGTTGGACATCATAGGTATCACTAGTGAATTCCTTCGCATGAACTTGAGATTACTTCCAAAAGAAAATATAGTACCGCCGTGCAAATCTTAGCATGCAATCAAAAAGAGGGGGGGGAGGGATTGCAGTGACATTCGATCAGTAAAGGGAAGGATTGCAACCACAAACCCGTATTATTCATGTCATAAACAATTAGCAAATTATTGATTGACCTTGGTTAGGTATAAGCATCCTTCCATATCACTATAATATATTAACAAATTATCAGCTGACATATTTAAATCTGAAAATGAATTCTACATATTAGTTAATATATTTGTCAATTAGCTAGTTGGCAAGTAGCCTAATTATAGATTCCTAGTTTGTATATAAATATACCTCGCTCTTCAATAAATAGTACATATTTTTTTATATCAAATAACAAATTCAAGGAACAATAAATCCATTTACACTTCATCATTATGAAAAAAATATCATAAAACTTGACATTTAAAAATTTGTTAAGCGGACAATAAATCCAATTGTGCACTTGGTCATTAAGATTAATATTGTAAAACTTGACGCTGTGTTTTTTTATCAAGCTAGTGATAACCTGATCAAGATTCTGCACTGGCTCTGTAGAGTCACCAGCCTTCACTAAAGCAGCCTTAACCAATGAAGAATAGTACACATTTCCTTTCTTTTTAGATCCATCGCTGCTAGTTTCTTCAACCTCATCAATATAAGCAACACGAAGAGAGGGATATCTGTCATCCAAGCAATTTACATTAAAATATTAAACTTCTGTAGTTGTATGATTAGTATACTAATGAAAATGCATCCACATTAAGAAAATGTAGCAAACCATATGTATATTTTATCATCAATCATTTAGGCAAGTATTTTGAGTTATTAAACAAGCAGTGTGAATAAATGAAAAAGACAAGATGACACAGGACGGCATGATCATACATGAATAACACCATCCAACATGTAACTACTACCAATACACCAAACTATAAGATTAAACATACGTGGTCATAAGTCTTAGAATATCCTGAGCCCGAGGGTCGCCTGACCGTTTCTGAATTCCATATTGCTGGCAAGACACCACATAGGTAAACTTCATATCTGCTACAGCTTGGCATTGTGCCCACAAGGATCTTCCAAATTTTGAATTTTCCTCAGATGTTAATTCAATAGCCTTGTAACCCTTCATAAGGTCTGAGAAACATAATATGTTATATTCTAATACACCATTATCATCCATAATAATTGGAGACAATAGACGCAAACAGAGAACTAATCACTAGAGTACCTTCATCTTTAGCCATGTCAAGAAATGCTTGGAGTTCTAGAGCTTTCCGGTAATACATCATACCTCTCACTAAAATTCAATGACACAGTTAAATTAAGTGAAAATGCAGGAATAGCTATCTCATAATAGTGAAAATGAACAAAAAATTGATAATTCGTTAACTCCAATAGCTTCACAGGAAAATAATGCATCATTTCATATTAGTGGGAATAAAAAATATCATAATAGTGAAAAAGAACAAGGACAATACCAGTCCTTGTCAAAGTCTGGCCCCGGTAAGACGCCCAAAGCCGTAGCTCCTCTTCCAAATAATCATACCTATCACGCAATTCCTCTTCTGTCTTGCAATTGTTGCGCTCAAGGAAATTGGTCCATTCATCTGCAAAATAAAGATGCAAGCAGCTTATCAACTAGTAAAACACAACCATAGATGAACACACTTCGAAATCTGCAATATATAACCAAGCCAACACATTGAAAAACCTGGGTAAATTTTCTGCAGGTAGAAAAGTATGGAAACACCATCCTCGTTCGGTTCTTCAATTCCTTTTAAGGAGAAAAGAACATCCTCCATATAATATGGCGTCAAGACACTAAGGCAACAATGCTCAAACATCAACATAATTATTAAATTTAACAATACCAAGTAACAATGCATCAATAAAAACATGTTAGGGAAAAGATGCTAGTAAACACAAATGTGAAATCCTAGAATTTCCATTGCAATTACTAGCACAGCTTTTAGGCAACTTTTCTGATCCAAAATCAGCAAGGGAAATTCTCTATCAAGCACGAGGGATCCAATATCAAGAGAAAGAAACAAAAAAGTAGCAGCATCACTAAATTTCAGACAATAATATGATAGATTTCATCCCCAATTCCAACTCAAGGTCAATGAACTATCTAAGATCAAAGAAGAATGAGAAAAGAAACATGTATACAAGATGTGGAACGGTCGACATTGGGGGAGAAAGGTTAACAGTGTTACTCCCATAGGTAACACTCTCTACCTATATATATAATTTATTATCGTTTTAAATACTCATGGCATAATCAATTTGGGAAAATTAGAAGAAAGCAGGACATTAAGAGAATTAAATGCCAACTCCGTGAACATAATGCTAGCAACATCAGTTTTAAGGGAAAAATAATTAAACCTAATAAAATTCCGTCACAATCAATCTTTATCTTCCATTGCATCACATTTGTATGAGCATTCTTTGCCCCCTCTCCTTTAACCTCTTCCCCTACCCCATACCTTCTCTTTTGTCTGCCTCTCTTCCTCCCTTCCTCCTTTGTTTCTCATCTACCCTTCCAATACTACATCAACTACTTGATCCAACGGGTATGTCACCCATAAGTCACCAATTGGCTTTTTTATAGTCAAAAAGAGGGATAAAAAACTATCTTTACAAGGTCATCTCTAAAGAAAACTAACCACCCAACATAGTTTAGTGGTGTTAGACACGCACCTCAAGCATAGTATCAACAACAACCACCATCACCACAACGACAAAGTTTTATCCCACTAGGTGGGGTCGGCTATTTGGATTCTTTTACAACATTAGGTTTTTCCCCTACTATATCATTATCTATACTGAAATAAATTTTATCTTGTTTTATTATGGCTAACCAAGCCTTTTTTTGGTCTTCCTCTTCCTCATTTAATATGTGTATTTGTAATAGCTTCAAATAGCCTAACTGTATTTATTGGTCATCTAAGTACATACTCGTATCATCTTAAACGTGTCTCTCAGAGTTTCCCTCAATAGAAGCATCTCCGACTCTCTCTAATGTTCTAATTTCTTATTCTATCCATCCTCGTATGTCCACATATTCACCTTAAGACCTACATCATCGCAACTCTCATCTTCTACTCATATGCTGAAGTTATAACTCAATATTCAGCTTCATATACCATAGCAGGTCTAACTACGATCTAACTGAGATTTTGTAGAACCTCAAGCATAGTGTTAGTAAAAGAAAAAATGTACATGGCTCCTAAAATTAAGTGGAGAAAGTTAAAGGATAAGAAGCAAATTATCTTTTGAGAGAGATGAGGCGCACAAGTATAAGAAGAAATACATGGTGACTCGAGTATGACATAGGATAAGATGACATCAAATTTGAAAACAATTGTCAAGAGCATACTTGGTGAGTCAAAAGAATGAGCACCTACAAATAATAAATCTTTGTGGTGGAATAAGGAAGGACAAGAAAAATTAAAAAGAAAAAAAAAACTATAAATTATTATACACTTGTAAAATGAAGAAAGCTTTAAAAAGTATGTTAGTAGTCAAGAAAACAGCAAATGAAACCAAGAATAAAATTTTTGAGCATTTGTATTGACAACTTAGTACAAAAGAGTGAGACATCTATAAAATAACTAAAGATAGAGAAAAGAAAATAAGAGATTTTACCTAACTAAGATGTATTAAAAATGAATGTAATAGAGTTCTAGTAAAGAATATGAAAATAAAGGAAAGATGAAAGAGGTATTTTCATCACTTTTTATCTTATGTTAAATGGGATGTAAAATTGATGCATAAGTATGTAAGGTATTGAATAGCTTATATTCAACCTAATATTGAAAAAAAACACTTTGTACTTTAGTTCCCATATAAAAATAAAAGAGACATACAAAATTGTGAAAATTATAAGGGCATGAAACTAAAGAGTCACACCATGAAACTCTAGGAAAAGGTAATAAACTCTAGGAAAAGGTAATAGAAAAAAGATTTCAGTAGACAATAAGACTGAAAATCAATTTAGATTTATTGACAATAGAAACTATATATCTCACATAAGTGATTGAAAAATATCATAAAAAGAAGAAAAACTTACATAAAGTATTTATTGATTTAAAAAAGATTATAATTGAGTCCCGAGAGAATTACATGGAAAATTAAAAAAAAAAGTGTTATATCAAGATCAATTAAGAATATCCATGAGAATGTAATGAGAAAAATGAAATTTTCAAGTGGATTAGACAAAGCATTTCCTATAAAAATAGAGTTATACCAAGTTCAACTCTAAGTCCATGTTTTTTTGTACTAGTTATGTATAAACTCATTGGATACATTCAAGAAACATTACCATGTGTATGTTATTTGCAGATGACATTGTTTTGGTCGATGTGAGATCATGATAAATACACATATTACTCCAAAAAGAAGATCAAAAAAATATTAGGTTAGTAACCATAAAAGGGATAAAATTCATTTAAATATTAAATATAGATGAGGATATAGCAGGAGATCGAATCCAATGGGAAAGGAGGATTTATATAGTCGACCGCATTTAGTGGATTAAAGACTTAATTGTTGTTGTTATATAGATTAGTTGAAAATAGACATACACAAATAATTTAATCTACTTGTTGGTAGAATCTAACTCCGCCCATGATGAACCAGTCATGGTCGATTCCGAGCCAGGATAAAGGACGAGGGGGGTTGCGCTAGATTACAAGTCAGTGTTAAACTATGACAAATGTTCAATGAATAGATCCATTATACTATGGTGTATTGGTGTTAATGCTAGATTGTTCTCTAGAAGGAACGAGTTGCAAGGTCTGACTGTAACATTTCGGCAATGACCGCTATATATCCAGAACTCGAGTATAGTGCTAAATATGCAAGACTTCGCATTATAGGATCCGACTTTAACGTCTCGGCAAGAACCGCTACATCTCCATAAGAATTGGGTATAGTGTTAAATAGGCAAAAGTTCTCACGTAATAGGTTTGATAAGAATAAATATTATAGGAAAACTAATAGGCTAATATTTGAAACATGGAACGCAAGAACCCTCAATGATAAATCAATAGAGATAGTAGATGCGCTGATTCAGAAAAAAATTAATATTTTGTGTGTACAAGAGACAAAATGGGTAAGCAAGAAGGCAAAGATAATAGAGAACTCAGGTTTTAAGTTATAGTATATAAGAAAGAGTAAAATAAGAAATGGAATGGGAATTATTTTAGATAGTTTATTAAAATATAAAGTAATAGGAATTGTTAGAAAAAGGGATAAAATTATAGCCCTTATGATAATAGTGACAAAAGAAACTATGAACATAATTAACATATATGCACAACAAGTAGCATACCACAGGTAGAATTAGATGAAACTATCATATCAAAGTTTTATGATGACATTATAAAACATTCCACCAAATGAAATAATTTTAATAAATGATATAAATGGCATGTCATAGTGAAAAATGAGAAATATGAACTTGAATACGATAGTTATGAGTTTTGAACGAGAAATGAAGAGAAAACTATATTGGATATTGCAACAGCATATGACCTTATATTAGTTAATACATTTTTTAAGAAAACAGGAACATTTGGTCACATTCAAAAGTGAGAATAATAAATCGCAATTTGACTTTCTTATAGTTGCAAAGAGATATAAAAAAATTTATAAAGATTGCAAGGTCATCCCAAAAGAAAGCTTAACTACCCAACATAGATTAGTAGTGTTGAATATACGATTCAAGCATAGTATCAATAGAAAGAAAATGTCTACGACTCCTAAAATTAAGAGGTGGAAATTAAATGATGAAAAACAAAATATATTTACGGAGGAGGTAGAAGTACAAGGTAAAATATACGATGACTCTAATACGACATTGAATAAGATGCTATCAAAATTAAAAATTGTAGCTAAAAGTGTAATCGATGAATCAAAGGACAAGCACCACCAAGTAAGGAATCTTGGGGTGGAATGAGAAAGTGAGAAAGTGAAAGAAAAACGAACAGCTTATAAGGAATTATATATTTTTATGAACAACGAAGAAAACTTAAAAAAATATACATGGGCCAGGAAAGAGGCTAAGATGAAATAATGAACCTTTTAAACGATTATATCAAAAATTGCATGCAAAAAAAGGGGAAACAGATATTTATAAAATACATATAGTGAGAGAAAAGAAAATAAGAGATCTTATCCAAATAAAATATATTAAAGATGAGAGCAACAGAGTATTAGTAAATGATGGAGAAATAAAAAAGCGGAAGAAGAGACATTTTCATCAACTTTGCAATGAAGGTTTAGGTGATCAACCTAACTTAAGTAATTTAAATAGGTCAAATGAGTATAAAAATTTAAATTTTTATCGTATAATTTAAACTTTAGAAGAACTTTTAAATGAGATGCACAATGGAAAAGTCTTAGACTAGATGATATTCCGATAGAAATATGAAAGTGTCTAGGGAAGAAAGGTATTAAATGACTTACAAATTATTTGGCATGATATTGAAAATGATAAAAATACTTGATCAATGGAGAGTAAATACTCTAGTTTCTTTATATAAGAACAAGAGAGACATATAAAATTGTGCAAATTATAGAAGTATTAAACTAATAAGTCATACCATAAAATTTTAGAAAAGAATAATAGAAAAAAAAACAAAAAGACAACGGTGACCGAAAATCAATTTGGGTTCATGCCTGAAAGGTCAACAATAAAAATTATACATCTTAGACAACTAATTGAAAAATATATGAGCAAAAATAAGATCTAAACATGGTATTCATTGAGTTAGAAAAAGATTATGCTAAAGTTCCAAAAGAAATTATATGGAGAATTCTAGTAAAGAGAAGTATTATCATAACATATATTAAATTGATTAAGGATATGTATGAGGATGTAATGACAAGAGTGAAGACTTCAGGACGAATAAATGAAGCATTTCAAATAAAGATAGGGTTACATCAACACAGTCAAGACACAATATATTCCTGATACAATACCGTGGTGCATGTTGTTTGTAAATGAAATTATTTTGGTAAATGAAACACATGAAGGAGTAAATGTTAAACTAGAATTTTAATAGAAAACACTAAACAAAAAAGCGTTAGGCTTAGTAGAATAAAGACGGAATATATGAAATTTAAATTTAGCAATATTATACGTAATGAGACAATTGTTAAGATGGAGATGATGAGTTGTCTGGAATTGAGAGATTTAAATATTTAGGATTAATTTTGTAAAACGATGGAGGGATTGAGAGATATGTCTAAAATAGAATATAAGTAGGATTGTTGAAAAGGAGAAGAGCGTCGGGTGTTTTATATGATTGTAAAGTACCTCTAAAATTTAAAATAAAATTCTACACAATTGCAGTTAGACCTGGTATATTATATAAAGTTGAATGTTAGGCTATGACTCGAGCACATGAACAAACGATGAGAGTTACAAAAATGAGAATGTTAAGGTGGATATGTGGGCATACGAGCATGGACAGAATAAAAAAAATGAGTTTTAGAGAGAGACAGGTTTGCATCTATTGAGGGAAAACTCTAAAAGACACATTTAAGATGGTACGAGCATATAGTTAGACAAACAATAAATGCTCTAGTTAGGCGATGTGAAACTATGGCAAACACACATATTAAACAAAGCAAAAAAAAAACTTAATTAACAATAAAATAAGATAAAATTTATTTAAAATGATGATCCAGCAGGGGATAGAGCCCAATAACGTAAAATGATCCATATAGCCAACCTAGTGAGATGATGCTTAGTTGTTGTACCTATTGGTAGAATCTACATTTGATATATGCATTATTACACCCCACTTATATGTGTATTTATAAATTGGTTCATAATAAATATATTCCAACAACTAAATCCACTTGTTGCAAATTCCATGTTTGCTAATTCAACATTTGGTTTAGCTTCTCGAAGATTTATCCTTTAAAGGGTTATTTTATGTTAATCCGTTCTTGAATAATGTCTTCCATATTACACGACACCGTCGTAGAATGCGTTAAGTTCTCCACAATGCTTAAAGTGATGATTGGAAAGTTAGAGCCCTAAATAATAGGCAACATTTACCACTTAAATCATGAAAACATAGGACCTCAAGAACCGCTTATAGTAATCAGTTAAATACCAATATCACGCAAATATAGTTACTAGAAGATGTGATTGCCAAATAGTAATGCTCATTTGGTAGATATGCATTTTTTTTAATAATAAGAAAATTTAAATATAGATTATTGATAATGATATATATTTGATTATTTTAGGTTATCATTAATCTGCATATCAATATTAATAGAATGTAGTCATAAATGATGATCTCTTGGTGGCCTTTGAATTAACTACTAAGCCTATTAATAGTTGAATATTTCAAAAGGCATGACTCTGTTGGCGATGTTTGTGTTGTGTCATGCAGAGACAAACTAGATGTTAATAAATATAAATAATGTATTACTAGTCATTATCAGAAGAGAATAGAAAGACTATTTTAATTTTGTTTGCAGTTGAGTAGTGGTGGTTACAATAGGAAATTCGACCCCATCTAAAAAAGATTGTAGTACAAATACTTTTGCACGACATCCTCAGATGAATGCAAAAGAATTTGATAAAGTTTTGACCAAGTTGACAATACATAGGTCGCCCTTCTCATATAAGCATAAGAGATGTGAGGATTTTGAGCAATTGCATCGTTCAAAGGAAGATGGGACTGACAAGTGTCAAAGAAAGGACTGTCGGTGGTTGAATGATGATGATGAGCATGAGCAGGTTGCACTAAATTCCATGTCAAAACTTTAGGGAAAAGAATAAGTAGCGCATATCCCTTAGGTAATCCCATTTACAAATTATATATTATTGTATTATTATATCGACAAATGTATAATTTAGCCCTTAACTATCCACAATCAGGTCATTAAAGAGGTGGCAATCAAATGGTTAACCAAATTGAAGTGGAGAAAAAACAAAGAGAACATAAAATCAACTACTTACGAGAATGACAACATGTTCCGAACTTTGGGTGCGTTAGGTATATTCATAAACAAAGAGTTGCAGAAGAAGGATATCCGCCTTCTTGCATCTAGATTAGATGGTACATCCATTGCAGATTCCTTCACAGTAAACAGTAAATGTAGCCGTTTCATCTGGAATAAACATGATAAAAAAAATAGTAAGAGGACAGGCATGCAGAGATAAACTGGAAGCAAACTAAATCATACAATGACCAAAAGAACAAACCTTCTCCATCCAAGCATTTAATTCTGGTAAAGGAAATTTTATTGCTCCACCTTTTGCGAACAACTGAACTTGTTGCTCCAATGGTGTAATCCCCTCATGCCTCTGACCACCATGATTGGAGTCCAGATAGCTGCAGATAAAGACACCAAGTCTCAATTAAGAATTGATTGAAAGGCTAACATTGTAGACTTAATATTGTAAAGAAGGTTATCTTATTGGCAATACTAAAAAAGGTAAAGAGGAATTACAGTTGTGCATATATGATCTTGCAACCAAGAGGAAGCCTATATGATATGTACTCCATAATATCTATGAATATGTATGTCAAAGGACAACTTCACCATCGGCTTGCTGTACTAAAATGACATCTTAAACACCAAGAAATTTTGCGATTGTCATGTTCAGAAAATCTCTGCAGCTATTGACCTCCCTAGATCATTAAAAAAACATCTTCCACAGATTGCAACGACTCTCTGAATTCATGAGAATGTTAACAATACAGTTAAATTATTTCAGAAATATAACAGAGAATGTTATTTAGGTGTGTATCTATTCACCATCTAAATAGTCGCCATCTAAATATAGGGTCTTATAAGCCTTCCCTACTTTATTTTATTTTAAATGCATACTAGTGTAAGAGCATCGTGGTGCGTCACAATTAGAATTAAATAGTTATTTGGCTGTTAATTATTTTGTTGTGGTTTATAGAGGGTGTAGCTATTTACATTTCTTATCATTTAAGGTGCCTCATCCTCCAATTAGGCTAGAAAAAATAATAATAATAATAACCCCCATGAGCTGGTATAGTTGACTCATGCAAGGGTGTTGTTGTCAATAAGCCTGGGGTCAATTCCCAAGTACGGAATGCACTGGTTGCCTCAACCCCTCCTTGCATGTGTTGCTATTGCTTGACGAAGTCCCCCATGATTTATCTCCCTTCGAGACAGTGGAGGGTCACCCTGGAGTAAGATGATTGTTTCACCTTTTTGCTACCAAATAATAATAATAATAATAATCTGAATTTCAATTTCCTTTTAAGTTTTCTTAGTCCTCATTGAGCAACTAAGTTTAGCTTTTTGCCATCCCACAATTCTCAACTACCTTATTCTTCTAGATCATCCTATCTTTGTAAGTACTCAGAGGTAATTTTGACATGGTCAACCGAGTGAAGTTATATCATGTTATTTTTAATCCTTTTGTCTAAGTATGCAGGAATTTAAGAACACAAGTCGAGTGGAAGACACAGTTAACGAGAATGATAGCACGAGAATCGAGTCGACGGGCTCGGTGCATCCGAGGGATGAGGTGTTCCAGAAGAGTACACTGGCGGACGAGAAGGATACGCGCGACGCTTCCAAGGGATGAGAAGTCGAAGCGGAAGGCTGCTCGAGGAGAAGGTCGGAGTTGGGTTTGGGTGAGTTCAACTCTGGATGGCCAGAAAATCACTCAAGCGACGGAGCAGCAGCCGAACCAGTCAACGTGGAGTTGACTTGTCCAGGTGCCTGAACCAGTTTGGGTTGAGGCAGGCTCTTTGTCTAGCCGTTGCAGTGTAGATCAAATTTGGAGTCCACGTCAGCAGCGTTCAAGCGCCCGGACCAGGTACAGACACCCTGTAGTAATAAAACTTTTTCTACTAGCCGTTGCAAAGAGGATTAAGGCAACCATGTGGGGGTGCACGGATCGGATCCAGGCTTCCGGGAAGAAGCCACGTCATCAACGGATAACTTCGACTAGTGGGGTATAAATAGAGCTCTAGTCCTCTTAGTTTAGAACTACACTTATACATGAATATGTTCTTTTATTTCCAAATCATGTTCTTCTATTTCTAAGCTTTTAACGCTGTAAGAAGATACTTCGTCTTCCACGAAGGAGATATTTGCATTGGAGCTTTCATTGTCATGGATTAGCAATCTCCCTAGTTGCAAACCAAGTAAATCGTTCTTGCCTCGTCTTTCATTTTATATTATTCTTGCTAACCATTTAACTTGTGATTGCCTTTGCTAAATAAAAAGAAAAAAAAGTTGTGATTTAAATTGCAGGGCTATTCAGCCCTTCTAACCGGTCACCAAGGGACTAACAATTGGTATCAAAACAAAAATGCTTCAGAAGGACCAACCACCATCTAAAACACAAATGGACGGAGCGAGTATTTATCCACCAAAGTTCAAGAGGGATTTCACCCACTGGAAAAGAAAAATGAAAGTATTCTTTAAAACTTGGTTATTTTATTAACTATAAAATATGATTTTGTAGCACCCATCGATCAAAACGGCAAAGAAAAAGAAAAAGTCACATGACCAAGAAGGAACAAACAGACTTCGTAGCCAACGACAAAGCAGAGTTTTATCTGCTCAGTGTTCTGTCGTCACAAGAAGTCAAACGGATCGGAGCCTACGAGTCAGCTAAAGAACTCTGAAAGGAATTCCTGGAGTTGCACGAAGGAACTTCGAAGGCCAAGCTAGCGAAACGGGATCACTTCGGAATCTACTAATAAATCTCTAGATGGAAAAGGGAGAAACGGTAGCTCAATTACACGCGAAGATCAAGAAACTGATCACCGGACTCAACAACCTCGGAGAAGCGGTAACAAACAAAGATTCCATAAGGTATGCCTTAAATGCATTCCCAAAAACTCCCGAATGGAGCTCGATAGTAGACACCTACTACATCTCCCCAAAGACCTCAAGGTAGTAGTTTAGAAAGTATGTCTTCAACTTTTGAATTATACGAATCTAGATCTACATGCATAAGAAAAGACGAGCAAAACAACAATGTCGCCCTGAACACGAGAAAAGTATAATTGTATTCCAACACATTTCTCAATGAAGACGAAAAGGCTTACGTGGTAAGAAAATTTTCCAAGTTCTTTAAAATTAATAAATTCAACAATTCTCATGCTAAGAAGCTTTCACAAAACAATAGAAGAATACGATGTTACAAATGCGATGAGGAATGCCGCTTAAAAGACAACTACCCGAAATTAAAAAGCAAAAAACAAAGGATCAAGAAAGCTAAAGCACAAGAACCTCAAACCAACATGGGACAAGTCATCAAAAGAGTCCGAACT